>JAULBZ010001371.1:0-22562 GCA_032360805.1 Neoturris breviconis | reverse complement strand
ACTTCTTGACATTTTTAGACTCTGAAATTTTCTGAGTATGTTCAGTGTGTGTCACTTATCCATTTGACATAAAAATTTGACCAAAAAAGGTGATTATGTACCTTTAAATGTGATATCAACTTCAACCAATGGAATGTTTTATTTTGGCTGAATTATTTTTTCGCCTAGTGTAAATCCATCTAAACTCTTTTGTGACGATCATATCCCCCGTCATAATCCATGTATAATCAGATTCCAAAATCTGTAGGAACAAATATTTGCACCTTTACCTCTTAAATTCGAAAATAATAAAAAAATAATGGTTAAATAACATGAATGCGACTGACCGCTATAAAAGGATGCAACCTTCAGAAGAAGAAAATAAGCGAGTAAAAAACTACACACCACAAGTAAAACGTAAATACGGAAAATGACCACTAGAGACTTACTTAAGATTAAACTGTTTGCTCACTGAGAGCAAGTCAAAGCTGCGTTTACACGATCAGATTAATCGAATTCGATTATTTGAAATCGATTTATGGATTCAAAAGTCTGAAGGTCACCTACTGTTTACACGATCAGATATTTATCGTACGATACATTAAATAAATCGTTGATAGGAGGAAAAGGTGTCACAATAGTTGTTCATTTCATAATGACGTGATTAGCTGAAATTTCATCAGATTAATCTGATGGACTTGAACACGTCCAAGACTTTTTAAAAATCGAATCAGACAATCTGATAATTTATTATATTCCGTTTACTTAAAACACATGGCAATACACAGGTCGGATACGGAACTGTACGGACTCCGTATTCAGTAGTCTCCCACGATGAACTGTTTGTTGTTCTTCTAGCACTGGGAGCCAGTCAATTTTGTTTAATCCCAAAAGGCAAACATTTGTTCAAAGTTAGCAGTAAAGACGCCAGAACAATGTTGAAAACGTTGTTCTAGCGTATTTATTGCGGACTTTGAACAAGTTATTGCTCACTGGATATGTGTCATTTTGTTCAAATATGGATTCTCAAAATCTTAAAAAGCTATGGCAATAGATTCGTTTATGTTTTGCTCTCCACATAAAAAGCAGTGTTTCTAGCAAGTGTATTTATTTGATGTCTATTCCCTGCTTTTCTATTTGACTTCCATGTGTGTCGTTGCATAAGGATATAAATTAAACCATCTAAGATGAAATTGAAATTAATACCAACCCTTATCATCTCAATTTCCATTTTTTTGGGTATAATATCAAACAGCAGTAGGAGATATATTATATGAGGTACTGTTATGAAAAGGACATACGTTAAAACGATAAGAAAAGGTGTTAATATCTTATAGCTTGTTTTACGTCGATGTCTTTTATTAAATCGAAGAATAACTACGAATATATATAAATAAACGACAATAAATTGTACTGCAACTGTGATAGCATAAACTGTAAAGACGTTAAAATGTTTTCGTTGTAGTTTAATTAAAAAGTCAGGATTAAACTCATTTATAAATGTATATAACATGATCTGAATGGGAACTGTAAACCATGAGAATAAACATAGTTTGTTTTTCCATAAACGAAACCAACAACTGCGATATCTGATTTTATAATGTACAGCGGCAAAACGATCATGTGTCATTAGAACCATCGTAATCCCGTACGGAAGATCTAAGGGTAATAAAATCAATTCCAAACACTTGAGTACTGCTGCCATTTTACACATGCTTCCTCCATACTGTGTAAAGATTTCTTGAGTTGCAACATAAACAAGTTGCACCGCAGACTGGATTATCTGAATGAATGATAAACTTGCCAATAGAAAGACCTGAGATCCACAGGTTTTCTTAGCATTCCTCATGCGGAAGATACCAAATAAATGCAAGACAATTGCAATTGTGGCGGTAGGTATAAAGAAAATGTGTAGCCAATACATGATTTATCCAACAAAGGCAAAGATTATCGCAACCAACTAAGATCCACTCTTCATATATTCTCGATAGGATTATCAATGTACGTTTGGTAGCTAATGTTAGAATGATTTTTTCTGATTAATTTTTCCAATTTTAATAAGAAACTTTTCCAGAAGATGTATTTTGCTCATACAAACAAGTCAAAAATCAGACTTCTTACTCGGCAAAAACCTGTTCAAAGCCAGCAAAATAACGCTCTGTGAACGTTGTTTTAACGTTATTTCGCTGACTTTAAACAGGTTTTGCCCAGCCTGGTTGCGTATCTATATATGTATAGAATTCTCTTTTTTCATGCTCTTTTAGATGATAAGATCTATAATTTTATCACAGCATCACGCCATAAAGCGTATTTCGCTGTTATATATTCCAATGACTATTACCACTAGCCAAAAATCACACCTGCATATAAAAGTAGCTACACCTGCATATCCATATATAGGTATAGTATAGTCATTTTTCATAAAACCGTCTGTTAAAATAGATATAAAATATTATTGAAAACATTGTTTCATTCTCACGCATATTTTTATTTAAATTCTTTTCGGACGGACACCCGTATTTATAACATTTTAACAGTCATTACTCTCATTCCTTTTCTTATATTTAGGGGGAGGGATTGATAACAATGTTCTCTGAACTGTGATAACAGAACTCTCTCAAATATTGATTTTTAAGGATCAAAGTGGGCAAAAACCTGTTCAAAGTCAGTAAAGATGTTAGAACAATGTCTTTACTGCAGACTTTGAACAAGTCTTTGCCACTAGGACAGTTTGAAGATTTGAAGATTCTGAATATCATGGCGATATATTGACCATCCGGAAAGTATTGATAACAAAAGGCATCATCATAATGTTGGGGAATATAAATCGGGCTTAGGCAATGTCGGGGAATATATTTGATACAGTTGGTTCCTTAAGTCATGAAACTTGCAGGGGTAAGATAGTTTATGCTTAATTGTACTGACAGCTGTGTGTAGCATGTGATTTTCTTTTGTTGTGTTATAACTGATACGACAATACAAAGATTTTTTTTTTTTTTTGCGCGGAATAATTAATGTCAAATTCAGACCACCGTGGACATAAATTATGATAAAAACAGTAAGTATTATATTCCATCCTCCTTCCCATCCCTCTTCTTCTCCGAAATCAATGTTGTTTTTTATTTTTGCTGTGTACATACAGGAAATCAACATTGAAGGTGAGAGGAGGGGGGAATCTTCAGATTTTTATCGATAATTAATGTCCGGACTGTACAATATCTAATAAATATTTTAAAAGGTATATTTTTTGCTGACGTCATCACAATTCACACCTTACTATAGTTTTTGTTTTGAAAAAAGTGTATTCTTTTAAAGCCTATAACTTTTTGCTAAGCAAAAAAAAAGCAAACGCAGTGAGCTTTGCATTTTCGGCGCTTCTTTGGCAGCGATCGGGAAAAAATTCCCATTAGTTCAGTGAAAAAATCGTCCGCAATTTTGGTTGCGCCTTTGGCTCATAAAAATGACGTTTTTGACTCGTGCAATCATCAGTTTTCATGGGCTATCGTGCAATCTCGTTCCTAGGGCTTCTTCTCTCTTGACGTACGTCAAGAGAGAAGAAGCCCTGGGAACGAGGTTGGCTATCGTGTGCTCACCACATTGACCAATTATATACTTTTTTGACATATTCAGTGCTTCGTTTTGAATGAAAATTGGTATGTGATCAACTTTGATGGCGCTGGTCCCAAAGCTGGTATTAATTTTTCAAAATTCGCATCAAAAATAAATTTTTTGTCCTAGCGTTATTATGCTGACTTTGAACCGGTTTTTGCCGGCTGCGTATATTGCAATACATGTTTGTTGACGTCGTCGTCCTAGATTTTGGATTTACTCAACATAAATATACGACAATGAAAATCTACGACGCGACCTAGGTTGCCAGTTGGTTGCCATGACTATATTATTCGTCGTCGTAGATTTATCTAATTTATCTAGATTTCCCTAATATATTTTACAGACCCCCAACGTACTACCGTCTTTACCTTGGACTTTAAACAAGTTTTTGACCACTGTGTATCGTAATCTGAAATAATATTTTGAAGGAATATTTTTAAGAATAGTTATCAAGCTCGTCCCCGGCTCCTTTTGACTTTTTTTTATTTTTCTAGGACCTTTAAAAAAGACAAAGGTCTGAGAAAAATTAAGTCCGAGAAAAATAAAATAAGTCAAAAGGGACTGGAGACGAGCTTGAATAGCCATAGTCTCAATTATCTGACCCCTAATTTAGCAGTTGTTTCTTCACCCGAATTTCTGCCAGTAAGAAGAAAGAAAAAACGACCAAGTACAAAAACAAAGAATTTATATAAGATAAAATATGTAGGTATATATTTCTATATATGAAACATACATACATACATATATTACGTCATACCAAGGTCACAACCTCGCACCCAGAGCTTCTTGACTTTTCTAAAAAACAGACAGCTTTCCGTTTTTCAAAAAACGTCAAGACTCCCTGGGTACGAAGTAGACCAAGGTCATACGCAACAGTGCTTGAAATAATAGCAAAATAATCACTGTAGAGGAGGTATTATTGAGCATTGCTTCAGACTAGAAATCCTGAAACTATACTGAAAAAGCCCTTCTCCATAGTGGTTATTTGTTATTTTAAATAATGCACGCAGTATCATTTCATGCCATCTTGAATTTATTTTCCAGCTCCAGGACATAAATAAGGGTACTTGGCACACGCAATTGGTGTCAGAACATTTATCACTTTTCGTCCACGAATTCGAATTCTTCTGAGTATTTTTCTTCCTCTAATACGGAGCCATCTTCTTCGCCCCCATGGTTTTGCGTCTTTTTCTAAAAGAAATGTAAATTTAGATCACGTAGTTTTACTTATTTTTGTGATAGATATACTAAAACAAATCAATATTTGTTATTGAAGCCGATTAATTTTTATATAAATCCCTGTGTTTCACCCTAAACAAGCTTGCCTTTGATTGGCCAATCAAATGCAAGCTCGTTTAGAGTGAAACTCATTTAGGGTTCCATGTAAAGACTGCTTTATTAAAAGTACTGCATTTAAAAATAAAATCACACAGTCCGAATACCGAGATATTTGGGAAGATACTCAGATATTTGGAGTGTGTATTACACAGTCTGAATAGGGACATATACGGGACGGGACGAGTTTTGTTGTATAAGAAACAGTTTAATAAGAAACAGTTCTAAATTTAGGTCAAAAATAAAAAACACAGAACCGAAATGTACAAACAGTAAGAAACAACCATATATCTTTTTCGAGATTAAACCACTTAAACAGATGTAGGCCTCTATTTAGACCAAAAACAGTTCTTTAGTTGTCACAAAACAGAACGTTCTTTGAACGTTCTTTTAACGTGATTTCTCTGACTTTGAGCAGGTTTTTGCCGACTGGGTAGTCATTGTAAATATATTTAGCAGAAACAGTTCCATAAAGACCCACATCTTCAAATCAGATACATAAAAAGTTTGAAGTAAATAAATTTTATGGAGCTAACGATGTGAATTGGTTGATATTCGGAATGTGTATTGATGTCGTGGGCTAATTGTTAGAGCAGAAAACTGACAAGAACAGAATCTCGCGACGCATTGTGGTGTTAATCCAATTTTTCCCGATTTCTCCAATTTTTTTATTTTGCTTTTGCAGCCAATTTTATGATCATATTTTGCATAGTATAGTGTAGTGTTGTGTAGTATTATTGATATTGACTTTTTGGCAGTAAATTGTGGAAAAAAGAGGCATGTGGCGCCAGTGAGGACAGAGGATTTTGAATCCTTTTGGCTTGCAGTTAAATCAACGAAGTACCTACTCAGCAAAGCCGGCTCGAGTGATGGTGGAATTTTCTTGTTTATAGATACACATTAGAACCTCCAATCCTGGCCAAATATACTGTGGACAGGGTGAAATTTGTGCAAAAATTCCGAATTTCAAATTAGCCAAAAAGACTTAAATTTCGATTAGCAAGACAAATTGCACTGAAATTCGCTTTTGTGCAAAGAGCCTGGGTACTAGGCTGCTAAAAGCAACAAAATTTGTCAAGTTGGCAAAACGTCCTAAGATTCTAAGTTCTTAAGTCTTAAGTCTACTCGGATAAACCCTTGAGATAAACCTCAAAAGACGTCTAGTGGTCATTTTCAGCACTTGCGTTTTGCGTGTGGCGTGTATTACAAGTCGAAATTTGAAAAAAGTCTCTATATTATATCTTTGATTGTCGGTTCCATTATCATGTGTTAGTTAGCAATTGCACTATTAAACTAAATCTTAGACGCTTA
Source organism: Neoturris breviconis (assembly GCA_032360805.1). Lineage (NCBI taxonomy): Eukaryota > Metazoa > Cnidaria > Hydrozoa > Anthoathecata > Pandeidae > Neoturris > Neoturris breviconis. The sequence goes on along the minus strand of JAULBZ010001371.1, from coordinate 16,325 downwards.
CCTAACTACTTCACATAACCTACACAGCGTGAAAGACTACTGAATACGTAGTTCGTACAGCTCCATATCCGGAACTGTGTATTGATATGCATCGCAATACACACTCAGGATACGGAGCTATAAGGACTCACTATTCATTGATCGTTCATGTTGTGCTAAATTTTTTACACTAACACGAGTGCAAGTTGTTTATTTGAAATTGGATTATTCGGAGTAATAGCTTAAATCAGAGCCTCGATTAGCGTTTGCTCGATTATTACTGACTGAGAGCCGGCCTCTTGTGCTCTTATATCTCTGTATATGACTACATATTACCGTGTATGGCAATACTCAGTCTGAATACGGAATTATACCACATCCGTATTAATGAGGATTTTCACTTAAGGGAAAAATTTGGTTGCGCGGCCAAATTTGCGTCACATTGCCCATTTGTCTTTTCTTGAGGCTTGTAACTATTGCGCATTATATCTGGTCGCGGCGGCCACTTTTAGTATAGAAGAAGAAGCTTTCCGTTTTTCAAAAATGTCAAGAAGCCCTGGGTACGAGATAGAGTAAATTACCTGTTACTGCTGCGTCATCGTCAGATTCGTCTAATTCGATTTCATCATCTAAATCAGCATCTAAGCATAAAAAATATATTAATTTTTACTATCATTTTTAACCCTATTCAGATACGAAATTGTGGAAAGGCAGAGCCGGGGGCGATAAAATGTTTAACCTTGCTATGATTCTATTGGACAAGTCATTAAAGACTGTTTCAACGTTGACAACATTGACTCCATGAAACTAGAGCCGAAATGGTAGATAAATATACTTATACATGGTCATTTTTAAAAATAAAAATTACAGAAACTGAGAAAATACCTTTAAAAGTATGGGTAACACCTTACCGTTGTTACATTTCTTAAAGATTTTTACGAAGCAAACGTATTTTTCTAAAATATTTCAGGATAAACATCAAGCACAGTTACTAGATAATTACCTTGTTCCTCTCCATCCATATGTTTAAGAATGTCTTCTATTTTTTCATCTTCCACTAAAATATGAAATGAAATTTTAATAAACAAACCGAACACATAAGCTTCTCACCCATCACTTGGTGCAAGACTGCCGAATACGGTCCCATATATTCATGTATATGCTCTGTGTATTGCCATAAACAATCTACATTCGGGGATGCATGAGCCATGGCCAGAATCGGTAGTATTGAACGACTTGCTATTATATTCTCCTCTAGTTACAAAGGTTGATCTACACTTAACAAAAAAGTCCGCGCGAAAGCTAAAAGAAAAAAAGTCTCTAGTGTTATGTGTTCGTTATCAATGGAATATTTTCTATTGGTTTTTACGCGCAAACTTCCGACTAGTGTAAATCAACTAAAACCCTATTTGGGCAGGGGGAGCGGGATTCTTTCAGGATGCCATTTTTTTTAAATTAAAACAACTTTTCTTGTGTAAATGCCGAAGTCTTGAAATTTAGTCACATTTAGTATAATCTTAAGCTACAACCTCGTTTCCAGGGCTTCTTCTCTCTTGACGTTTAAATCGGATTTCCGTCAAGAGAGAAAAAGCTCTGGGAACGAGGTTGCTTAAGCTATAGTTATTTGTAAATTTTCATAGCTATAGCACGTGATCTTCAAAAAAAACCGCCGGCAAAAACCTGTTCAAAGTAATTAGGATAATGTTAGAACAACGTTCAGGGAGTATACCTTAATATAAAAACCTGTCCAAAGTCAGAAAAATAACGTTAGAACAACGTTCAAGGAACGTTGTTCTACCGTTATTTTGCTGACTTTAAACAGGTTTATTGGCGGCTGTTTTTTGGATCATATACTTACCAATTTCATCATCAAGTTCTTTTATCAAAGTTGTTCTTTTATTGTCTCTTTCTAAAATATTTCATCAAAATTTTCACGGTCTGTATGTTCTCGTATTTGGACTGTGTATTGCCATATATGGAAATACACAGTCCAAAATACGGAAATATGCGGGACGCTGTGAGAAGATTCAGATCAATTCCGATTTAACGAGCAAAGTTAATATCTCCAGCATGTAGCTCTAAAGTCAAACTTCCCCCCTTTGAAGTCTGTTATATTGGGAGTCTATGAAAAATAACTCGTATGCATGTATTTGTAAGTACCATAATGCCTCGATTAAGCGCCCCCTCCCATTTAAAATGGGCCATATATAAATATATAAATGTCCGGGTGCTTATTCGAATTTTTACAATCTTTTACAATATCATTATATCTATTTCGCCTATTAATTGGATTCTGGTACTAAAACCAATGTTTTATTGATTCCATTATTCAATATCATTACGCCGATATCATTAAGATTTTTTCTCATCCTGCTGGATGAAGATGAAGATGAACATAAAGAAATTGATTGACGTTTATTGTTATATGCCATCATTTAGTGGAAAAAGGAAATATGAGTGCATATAAGGAAAACGTAGCATTTGAATTAAGCGCCCCTTTGTATAAGCGCCCCCTCGAATAACGCCCCTTTTAAAAGTTCAAGAATTAAATAAGCGCCCCAGTGATTAATCGAGGCATTACGGTAGGTCTGTTAATGGTGCAACGTTGGGTATATTCTCGTATACGGTATTGCAATATGTTCAGCGTAAAAGCCAACGAATACGAACCCGTATTTCTCCGTATTCGGACTGTGTATTTCCTTATATGGGAATACACAGTCCGAATACGGAGAAATACGAGACCGTATTCAGTAGGATTTCTTGCGGTGTTCTATATAAAAACAGTTTTTATAATACTCGAAATGGTGATTCAAACTCGGCCGGAAGAAACCTGTTCAAAGTCAGCAAAATAGCGTTAGAACAACGTTCAACGAACGTTGTTCTAACGTTATTTTTTTAACTTTTGACCGGTTTTTACCGGCTGTCAAACCTACCATCAGGATTTTTATCTTTGAAGGTATATCCTAAAATTAAAAATGTTAGTTTATGTATCACACGTCATAAACTTTGATTTTCTTTAGCCAGAAAATTCCGCGCGTAAGCTAAAAGAAGACATTCCACTGGTAGAAATTATCATCATACTACATGTCAATTTCTGCCAATAGATTGTCTTCTTTTGTATTACGCGTGGAAACGTCCGGCTAATGAAAATCTGCTTTATACACAGCATTAACATTTCGTCTAGCACTAAATGGGCCGTCCTAGGCATCCATTGCAATAAACTCGTTCTTGACAAAAATTGACCTACCATTTCGACCTTTTCGAATATATCTTATATGACCGCGTTCTCAAAAGGAGAATTGTGATGACAACATATCTCAAGTGTCAGTAAAATAAACCCAAGATGGCATCGACGAAAGACAAGAAGCAGCGTTTCTTATATCTCTTGTCGATTTATACCTTTGAGAGCAAAAATATGTTGAGTTTCATTTCCGAATGGAAAATACATGTTTAATGGACATGTTATAAATGATTTCTAAAGTTTTATTTTCACCTGGGTCAAATTGGATCCAGAAAAATTCGGGATTTCTGCATCCTTTCTGAATCCTTTCAAAATAAAAGTTGGAAGGGTTTGTTTTGTACCTTTTTTGCGTTTTATATTCAGTGGTGTAGCGTCGATCTTATCTGACTCAAGTCTAGTCGGCTCTCAGATATCTTTCCCCCCCCCCACACACAGACACATCTCCTAAAGTACTGGTCCAAATCACTTGAATTTAGATGACTTTGTTACATATTCCCAGAGAATCATTATCCATATAATTTTGAAAATAGTTTTTGGCATATTTTTCCTGACGTCAGCAAAAAATGCAAAAATTTGAAAAGTAAGGCAAAAAGTAAAGGTTGGAGTAAGGGGTTGTCTAGACAAGTTTTTTGATGTTTTTAAAGCACGAAAAAAAGATTTGAAAATGTGTGGAGTTTATTGTGGCCTAACTATTTCTATATATGTCTTGCCTAGGTATATATCTCTGTATATATAAAATATATAAAAATGTAATTTTATAACTAACATTTTCTCCTTCTTTGATGCCAAAACGAATAAAAAATATTAAACATATTAATCTTTTGAAGGCGCCAATTTGTCATCGATCTTGTTATGGCCGAGTCGCGCATGTGCAAATCACTTTCCAGAATCTGAAAGTAGTTTTTCTAACGTCATCGAAATCAAATTGGAAGAATGACGCTTGGTTATAGACCGAGCGGCTTATCAAAAGTCAAAATAAGATTTTCCATTGGTAGAAATTGACGACATACGGCACCACCGATGGTTATTTTTGCTGGCCCGTGTTAGGCTCTGCGGAGGAGAGTGCATACGGCGTTAAATCAGTCTTTGGCTATCTATACTGTAAATATCCTGCACCAAAAGAAAGTTATTGCATTGCAACAAGCTTATACTTGTGCAATAAACACCTCGTTTTTAGCATTTATGAATACGTAAGATAAGTGATTTACTTCTTTGCCACTTCATTTCGTTTTATTTCTTTTTTTTATCGTGCTCACCTTTTTCGCTACACACTAAATTATGACAATTACGGTAATTATTCCATACCTCCATAATTATTCCAAGTATTTTAGAAGTCAGGTAGAAAGAAAGAATCAGGATCATTTAACCCTAACCAAGACGGACTTTTGGGGACTCTGATAAAATCATGTTGTAGTGTTGAAACTGTCCAGAAAGTTAGGTCAGCTACATAATAAACATTTCAGCATAATTATTTTTGATGACGTCATTACTTATGATGAAGTCGTCAAGGAAATGCAGGTGGTGCAAAAAAAAATATATTTTAGGGGGAAAAACATTAAAAATAAGATCTTTTTTATTTTGAAAAATGTTTTTACCACACAATTACACAATTTCTTCTACTAGAGAAACTGTAGGAAAAATGCCAAAATTTCTAGTCGTAGAAGCCATTCTTTCAGAAGTTATGGAAAAAGTATGACAGGGGAGATACTTTTTTAATCCAATTAGACCACAATAAACAAAATTTACTTACCTACGGACGTCTTTGCTAGCACACATAACGCTAAGAACACTAACATGAACCTCATTGTGCTAAAAAAGAACATCAGGGTTCAGTTGTTTGAAAGGCGATTAACACTAATCTAGGATTAACCCTGGCTTAAAACTACTTTCTACCAATCAAATACCGCAAAAAGACAATTTAATCGAGGATTAAACTAATCGGCTTACGAACAACTTGGTTACAACTACATTAGAAATCCATTATATTTGAAACAGACTTAGAGCTGCTGAGATTAACTTTAATTTAACTTTTCATTCGCTTTATTTTTCCGGCACTCGATATTGTTGTGATCCATTGCCTGACTTCCGCATTAATCCGAACACGGATATATCTCCGTATATGGACTGTGTATTGCTATATATGGTAATACAAAGTCCATATAAGGGAGTATATACGACAGTTTTTCACGTTGTGCATCTTATCGTATAGGTTGATTTCCAATAAGCGAAAAAGGCAAAAGAAGACATTCCATTGGTATAAATTGACGTCGTGTCGTCGTCGTCGTCCACCAATGGGATATTTTTTCTGCCTAATGGAAATCAACCGTTTGTAAGATAAAAATTATAATATTTCTATATTAGCCTGTTCCACAAACTCGATGTCTGGCGAAAACAGAAACTTTTTTGCCGCGGGAAGAGTCTACGGAACAGGCTGATACTTACTTACTGATAATTAATCCTTTGTAATTACAAGCATATACCTTCGAGTACCTCGTTGAATATCTTATTATTTTAACCTAGATTTTTTTTATACCTTTGTGGCACACGTGAAGAAATATTATTTTCTGTTTTGTATCAGCGTAGTATCAGTAACTGTTGATAGAAATATTGGAGTCGTGTTTGATGAAATAGAGACAACATTTAAAGGTAAGGCTACGTAGGTTTAGCCAGGAGTCACGGCCTTTTGTACGCTTCTCGCAATATAGTTTTTTTGTAATTAACTTTTCATATCTGCAATCTCCCAAAAGGGCCAGGCATTAGTAATATCACCCTGCGTCCAACATATGCCCATCCAATCAGATTAGGGTTCTCGTTTATTATTAACGAATCATATATCATTTCTAATTGTTTATGCATAAAGGTACAAAATCTCTTACAGAATTATTTTAGAAAATCTGCTTACTAAAGTCCATACGAAAGTTTATCTTGTTAGTAAAGGCCGTTTTCCATTAGCGTAAAATTCCGTGTGACGTCAATTTCTACCAATGGAATGTCTTCATTTGCATTCCGCGCGGAATTTTCCGCTAATGGAAATCCAGCTTAACTTTGCTAAAATAGGGTTGTATGCTTGATATTTGAGAAATCTGGTCTGTGAATTGTTATGTAAATCTGGTCTGTGAATTATTATGTAAATTTTGTTGAATTACTTTAGATTGTGATGATGGTAAAAATACTGGTCATTATTTGGCTTGTATAAATACTAAACAGAGCGGAACTGATTGTGCGACAGCCATGTTATTCGTGAATCCTACAACTGGTGATATTGTATATTCTGTAGAGGCTGGTAACGAAACATCTACACTAGAAACTATGTTCCATGTTTTGAAACCATGTGAAATTATATTATTGGATAATTTTAAAAATGAACGAATCTTAAAGTTTATTGATAGTTATAAAAAGATAGATGAAACTATCATTCGAATCGAAAACATCAAAGATGGTGGTTTTAATACTGGAAGTTGTCATGACGAACTCTTTGAAAAACTGGCCGGTAAATTAGAGCATAATAGTTTACTTGGTGAAAAACTGACCAATAAATTAGAGGTTAATTGCTTACTCGGTTGTATAAAAATAATTATGTCGTATCTAAAGCAGTACGAACTGGAACAAATTTTGATATCTGTTGAAAATTACCGAGTTTTTGCTTCCCTTAAAACTTGTATGAAACTCGATAGCTCAATTATTTCTAATTTAGAATTATTTCAAAATAATGTAGATAATCAAGTCAAAGGGTCTCTATTTTGGATTTTAGACCATAATGCAACCATATTTGGTAAACGATTATTAAAACGTTGGTTGAATGAACCTCTACTAGATGTAGAGAAAATAAATGAGAGGTTAGTAGCTGTCACTGAGCTTAAAGATATTATTCATATAAATGGTGTTGAGAGTATCAAAAAACAGTTACACTGGACAGTTGATCTTGAGAAGGGATTGACCTCCATATATTATGGGAAAGTTACACCAGAAAAATTTATTAAAACTGTTGAACATTTAGAAAAGTTGCGTGCACTATTTCTTAAATATTGTGACATAATTTCAAGTCACGTGACATCTAACATTATTTTAGATGTTTTCAATGGAATACCAACCCTGCTTGGTGCGCAACTGTTAACGTTTCTAAATGAACTTAACAAAAGTGAAAGTACAAATCCTACTAAATCAAACTTGTTCAAATCTCCTGAGAATTACCCCGCATTACATGAATGCCACAAGACGATTAATGATATTGAATCGAAAATGAACGAACATTTGAAAAAATACATTCGTCCGAAACTTCAAAATTATAACTTAATATATAAAACCATATCTAATACTGAATATTTAATAGAAGTGAGAAATTCCAATTTGAAAATTGTCCCAAACGATTGGATTAAAATTTCATCAACAAAACAATTTTCACGGTACCGAAGTCCTTATTTAGAAGGTAAATTTAAGGAACTTTGTCAAGTACGAGAAGAATTAATCACTGCTTCCAACGAAGCTTGGTTGGAGTTTTTAGATAAATTTTTGTCTATATATCAACCATGTCGTGAAGCTGTTCAGAAGATAGCTATATTTGATTGTTTGTTGTCATTAGCAACTGTTGCCAAGCAACCTGGATATTGTAAACCAATTTATAGATCTGATTATGATGGCATTGAAATAATCGAAGGACGCCATCCTGTTATTGATTTACTACTTGGGGAAAGTAAACAATATGTTGGTAACGACACTCATATGTCACGTGATCAAAAAGTATTGTTGATTTCTGGTCCAAATATGGGTGGTAAAAGTTCATATATTAAGCAAGTTGCAATCATATGTATTCTCGCTCAAATGGGTTGTTATGTTCCTGCCGTGTCAGCAGAGTTAAGCATACTAGATGGTGTGTATACACGTATGGGAGGCAGTGATGATATAACACGTGGTAAAAGTACGTTTATGATTGAATTGGAAGAAGCATCCAACATCATGAATAATGTTACAGAGAAATCACTTGTTATTATGGATGAACTTGGAAGAGGTACAGCGGTAGAAATAAGAGCAAATAATCACATAATATTTACATAATACTTACTCTTATTTTGATCGTTGAGGTATCATATTCTCTTGCTTATTTTGTGATTATTTTGTGATCATGTAACGCCCCATTTATATGTCAAAGAAATATCCAACCCTTTCTCCTCCTCTTTTTGTGACACGCACTGGCTTCGGTACAGTATGTATTGAATGAACATTCTATTATTAAATTTATGGTTATCGAGTCCGAGATAACCTGATCTAAACGACATCATGTAGGCTCTGACATGCTAAGCTGTCCTTCCGTTCATTCATCATGAGTTAACTTAAAAAGTTTCTAACGGTGGTTATTTTGTGAGTGTTACCAGGCGCTATTTTAGACTGCTGCCGGCTCTCATCTATTTAGCCTGCGTATGGAGTGGTTGTGTTCTCTCAAATGCTACTACATACAGAACTAAAGTTTAATATAACGGCCGATAGTAACTGTCTGGGAGGGTGATATGACAACGAACTTGCAATTAACCGAAGAAACCAATAAATTACACGATCGTTGACTCCGTACTCTTCGACCTCTTGGGTCCAGTTGTTCAAAAGCTGATTGAGGCTAATCTAGGATTAACATTGGATTAAAACCGGGCTGCAAAACATATGCCTAGATTTACCAGTAAGCCTGGAATTAACTGTTAGATAATACATGTAGAGGAGTGTTTTCAGAAAGCACTCCTCAACAGATGATGCCGGGATTCACTTACAAGGATGCACGAAGATTAACTATAAAACGTAAAGAGACATAAAAACACACCCAGATCTTACATAATGGGGTTATGTTGCTCCACCCGATTCTCGACCTGGCTTGATCTGATTGGCGGCTGTTTGATCGGAGTTTCGACTAGCCAACCTATACTGCAACAGGTCGGCCTTAAACTTCACCAGTCAGCAATGAGAGAACTATACTTCACAAAACTTCATGAAGATTCACTATGGTAAACTTACGCAAGATACAAAGATGAGTTAACAAAATGGATTGGTTGCTCGTACCGAAGAAGCCAATCCATTTGCAATTTCATTTTAATAATAATACCCTTCTGTGTAGTTTCAGTTTTGTTGAATTTGCTTTTGGTTACTTTTGTGACGTCAAAATTTCTACCAATGAAATGTCCTATTTTGACTTTCGCAACGAATATTTCGCCTAGTGGAAACCGATGTGCATTCCTATTGATTTTAAGGTACAAGTACACACGATGGAACAGCAATTGCATATGCTACACTGGAGTATTTCATTAAGGATGTGAAAGCATACACATTATTTGTGACACATTACCCGGTGTTAACAGAACTCGAGAAATTATCCAATGGTTATGTGAAGAATTATCACATGGCTTTTATGAATGTAAATGATAAAGATGGTGGAGAATATGTCTGTGAATATGATGGAGATAAGAATGAAGATACTACAGGTATCACAGAGCAAATAAGTACTGTAGAGGAGGGATGTTTGAGCTTAGCTTTAGGCTTTGTAGCCTGAAGCTATGCTCAAAAAATCAGTCATCTACAGTGATTATTTGCTCTTCTTTCCACCTTCTGAGTTATCTCTTAGACAGATAGGTTTCCACGCCTTATCAAAACTCTTTAAATCTCCTCAAATCTCCTCAATTTAAAAAAATCTCTGCTGAATTCCTCTAAACTTCTCCAAAAATATGGTTTTGGCAAACAGCTCCTCAATTCCTCTCCAATTCATCTCATCTATCAATTAATAATAATAAGGCACATTTGATTTACATGACACATGGACGAAATCTAAATAAGTGGACACAATTCTCAATTTCCCTATTTTGCATCTTAAAAAAAGTGTGGCAACCCTGTTAGAGCTACTTAGAGTTAACATTACTTTTACGTTTAGTTTTAAAATAAAAACAACATTCTTTATATTGTGGAACATGTTTCGTTCTTCTCTGAGAACATTTACAACCAGTTTACAAGTTATATTATAAACATATTGATAAGGCATACATTGATAAAATAGCATATAAAACATGTTTGAAACATAGCAATACAATAAAAAGTATCAACTAATAATAGTTTACATTTAAAAGGAATAACTTTTAAATTTACATTAAATATGCAATTGAATAATCCCGTAAATAAATCAACACAGCCGGTAAAAGCATGTTCGAAGTCTGCAAAATAACGTTAGAATAACGTTCTGTGAATGTTGTTCGAACGCTATTTTGCTGATTTTGAACAAGTTTTTGCCGGCTGGGAATGATGTAAAGAATTACAAACTGTTGAGAAAAGCAGAAATTTATAGGATTTTTTAATTTTTTTAATGCTGCGCGATTTGAAAGTTAACAACTTTGTAGGGGATCAATTTCTTTGCGATGAAGAAAATAATGAATTGTAATGTACGTTTTCATTCAATTAACGGTTTCCTGTTCGTCATAACCTCCAAATTTTATTGTAGAAATTCTCATTTAAAATTATCAAAATGTATGATTTTTTTTTTTATATATTTGTTAATTTTACCCCCCGAAAATATGAAAATTAACTGAAGAATGACTGTCAATATATTTCAGATATGGGTGCACGACAGGAAATTGTTAATTAAGACTCATATTAACTGTTGGACCCTGGATGAGTGTTCAACACTGTAATTGAAAACTATACTAAAATAAAAACGCCCTTTCGCAGGTTCCGATGGTTAATTTCAGGCTTGCATGATACATCGACATCTACCCAGCAGGCGAAAACTTGTTCAAAGTCCACAGTTAATACGCAGCATTTTCAACGTTGTTCTTGGCGAACTTTGAACAAGTTTTTACTCACTAGATACATAAGTGATATTCTTCGCTCATATTGCTGTCTCTCCTATGCATTTTTAACTCCTGTTGATGCCCAGTGGTCACGCGATGTCTTGTGAACGTCGAAAATGCGTCGAGGTCTTTTTGACGTTAATAAGACGTCGCGTACCGGCAGCGTCAAGATTGAGGATGGTTTCTACTAAGATTTTACTTTTAATTATATTAGACAATATTAAAGATAGCATCAAATCAAGTGAAGGGCAATCAAGACGCACAAATGCCGATATTGATTCTATTATTTTCTTGTATAAATTGAGAATGGGAGCTGCAAATAAAAGTTATGGTTTAAATGTTGCTCGATTAGCTGGCATATCAAGTTCTATACTTGCAAAAGCTTCTTTTAAATCGTTAGAAATGGAAGATAAAGTCCATAAACAGATGTAAGTTTTAATCCAAGTTGTCGAAATAAGAGCAAGTAATCACTGTGGAGGAGTGATATTTCAAATATAGCTTCAGGCTACAAAGCTCTCCACAGTGATTATTTACTCTTATCGCGACCACTTAATTCGTTTTTGTTGCAAATTTTATCATGATTTGATGTTAATTTACTTTTTTTTATAATGAGTTCATGGTGTTGTTGTCATGACAAGAATGTTCTTTGTAAGACATTGCAATCTTCCTTCCTTGTTTTAGCCCACCAAACCATGTTTGGATGAGCTATTGCTATCAATGCAGAATGGCGTTGGAGTAATTAGAAAAAGGGATCTCTTAAAAGTGGAACAAGCCCACTTTAAAAACTGGAGACACTAAAGGTTGATTTCTATTGGTTGATATTTTCGCGCATGCTCAGTTAAAAGAGTCGCTCGATAAAGGTAGCAAGCGTGAGAAAATATCACCCAACGGAAATCAACCTTAAAGCGATTTAAAAAGAACATTGTTCTAACGTTATTTTGTTGACTTTGAACAGGTTTTCCATTTATTATTTTCAGCTCCCCAAACAAGATGCAGCAGAGTATGCATCCTACTTTTTTTATCAGCTTTCCACATTTCCATGCTTGTCTTACCTTAGGTGAAATGTGTGTAAACTTAGAAGATTTTTTTTTTTTTTTTTTTACGAAATAGACATACTCACAAATGCATGAAAACGTTGGCTGCTCAAAATAGAAACTTGTTACAATGCAATAACTTCTTTTTTGTGCAGTCAACGCCTCGCTTTCATGTATTTGTTAATCGACCTATCAAGGATAAAATTACTTCAATATAAACAAATCATTACATGAAATCGATACGTATAAAAATATAAAACATTTGTTTTGACATCAAAATTAACAAATAAAAAAGTTTATTTTGTCACGAAATTTTAATCCTATTAAACAGTTATACGGTTATATAAAAGCTTTTCATTGTATTTATAATTATCAGCTGATATGTATCTCCTATTCTCCTACTGATTAATGTATCACGCATCATCGAAGATATTTTTCCGTGCGATAAAAGAAAATAATTTACAGTCAATACGACGTTGATGTGACGCCTTGTACCTGCAGGGTTATCTGTAGTTACTTGGTAACTTTAACGTTGTTTTGAATTGATCCAACGTTATACGCCCACAAGAGTTGAAGGTGAGGCGCACATAGGGTTTGAAGGTGATACGCACATAGGGTTTGAAGGTGATACGCACATAGGATTTAAAGGTGATACGCACATAGGGTTTGACGGTGATACGCACATAGGATTTGAAGGTGATACGCACATAGGGTTTGACGGTGATACGCACATAGGATTAGAAATATTTCTTTGAAAGCAAAAATCTCACTGTGAAGGATGCACTTGGAACTACTGCAATTGTTGCAACGCATAAGCATATTACAATTAACTGTGAGGAAGTGCTCCTTTCTAAATTTTCCATTGTAGATGTTAATTCCTGCAACAACATAAGACATCCTCTCATCACACGCAATTTTATTCGAACACTAGGTTCATTTTCAACACTTTCTTGATCCATATTCATGAGACGCCCAACTTCATAACTTACATTCAGTTTCTTCAATTCAATTATACACCCTGATTGTGTTTGCTCACGCCCAATCATTAATGATAACCACCCAATAACAACTAACACAATGTACAGTAAAACGTTATCAAACAAGAGAGGTATAGCAGAATGAGCACGGAAAGATGAGTTACGATCAACTGTATAATATATCAACGTCATCGACAAACCTGTTATAATTGCTAGCGTTGCGACACAAGCCATTTTCCCGACAAATACCGTCATACATAAATTTGATGTCGAGAATAATTTCAATGTTTGACGTATCTTCCACCACATAGCGATACCTTGAGGTCCACCATTGACTAGTGTTGTCGTTGATTCACTTTCTGTAGCATTAAATCGTTTCCATTCACTCAACATTGCAATCTTCCATAACGATAAATATATAAAATAAGAAGATGCGAATAGCGATACAAGTAACGTGTTGACGTCTGATAATCCAATGACGGATTTATATACACCTGTCGGAAGTGTGGAGTTTGATGAGACGTTGTGAGTGTCGTTTCCTTGAAAATGGTATTGTACCTGGTTCGGACAATTTATAATATCTAGAAATAATGGTATTAAGCAATGTGTTGTACACATCATGACGGATATAAATATCGACGAGGCGAGTAATGGTTTTGACGTGCAACGCATTAAGAATTTGAATTCATCTTTACATCCTTTAATAGACGATAGATCTTTGTATCTTTCATTAAAGTATTTCTCTTGGTCGTCAGTTTTCTTAAATTCAAACTCCTTGGCTTTACTTGACAATAATGTCGAAAAAACATTGAACAACTTCTTTTTATCACTGTCAAACCCAAACCGATACTGAACCTTTGCAAAGTAAAACACCATGAGTGGAAACCCAAAAAGTATTAATGACCAGAAAAAGATAAATGGTGAATATGCAATTTCATAAGGTGTTGCTGGACGGCCATATAGTACGTGTAGTACTATCATCGTTATGATTAAATCCTTAGTTATGGAAATAAGCAGTAAAGGTAATATATATAACACTGAATTTCTTCTTTCTTTCACCGTCATGTGTCTTTCTTCCTGCGTCAAGAATGGCTTGCAACTCATTCTGGTTATCTTTCCACATACATAAAAAAGTATGAAAATGCTCGGTACTAACATGCATATTAGAAGAAGAATAAAAGCTTGAAGAAAACCTGCTTTCCAACATACAGATTCTCGTGAATAGAACTGAAATGGAACTTTGTCAAACTGAAGATCCATTATTGCTTCAATTTTTGATGGATTTATTTGGCTTGAGTGAGAACCAGGTCGTATGACTACCGTTGGTGTTTCATAAGTAGCACCACCGTCACGAACAGTTCTTCTATTTGGCTGAGGTGAAGATGTGGAAAGTATGGACGAAGCACTTTCATCACTAAAGGTTCTTCTGTTTGGTGGAGGTGAAGAAATGCTTGAATTTTTTGATCTCTTTCCATCTCCATAATTTTGTTGGTTTACTTCTAAATTGATCAGTTTTTTTGACTCGTCTGTCGATTTATTCCGCAAAGACCGTCTAACTTGTGTAAATGCTTTCATCGTTTTCTGTATTAGTAGATACCAATTAAATTTTAGAAAAATATGAAAGTTCCTTACTCAGCATGCCATGGAGTTCAACCAACTAAGAAATAAATAGATCTGCAGATATAACTATTGCAGCGATCGATGTAAGAGTTAATAAAAAAAACTGTGCAGGAGGGATTTTTAGTTATAACTTTCTAGCTAGCTCCTACACAGTACTCACTTCAAATCAATAAAGCATGACGTTAAATTGTAATCTATATATATATAATAGGAGTAAAAAATACCAGTTACCGATACCTTCCCAGTGAGTAAAATCTTGTTCAAAGTCCGCAGTAAAGACACAAGAACAACGTCGTTCGAGGTTGTTCTAGCATCTTTAATGCTGACTTTGAACAGGTTTTTGGCACACTGAGATCATGTTTGTATAACATTATATTTACATATGTAATATCATCTGACAGTTTGACATTGTTTGACATCTGACATTGTTTTTAAAAATAATGACCAGTTATAAGCAAACTATACAAGAATGCTGTGTTTGAAATAAAAGCAAATAATCACTGTGGTAGAGAGATTTTTGAACAAAGTGGACTATGCGAAAGCAGCCAACGGAAGTGTTCTTGAAAATAGGTGTTCTAAGGGGATGTACTCTGGCTGGCCTGTTCTTACCTTCCAGAAAACAAGGTATAGCTGGAGATTTGACCTGTTTTTGCGCTATTATTCCCCTCATGGCTGGTAAAATGACCTGTTCTTATCTGGTATCTCTTCGACTGGGAAATCGAGTTTGAGGAGCTCTGACTGGAAATAGGAACTGTTCTGGGTGTCGTCTCAGCTGAGAAAAAAATGGCTCCAAATGAAATTTATCCAGCTGGAAATAGGATCTGTTCTAGGATGGACATTTCTGTGGTTAGCTAAGAAAAAGAGGTGTTCTTACAAGAAAATATAGCTGTAAATGTTAACTGTTCTTTATACTAGATTCGTGTTCAGCTGGGAAAACAAGTTGTTCTGAAATGCGCACGTTATACTAATAATAATCCCGAAATGGACATCAGCTTGAGAATAAGAACAGCTATTTCACAGAACACTTCCCTGTGGCTGCTTTTGACTATGAGATAGAGAATAATAGAGGTAGAGATAGAAAAACGTAAAAAAATTGGCAAAGCTGGCCAATGAGTTGATGAAATATTACAAATATTTTAAATTTTGTTGTTTTTATTTTGCAGGTTGTCCCTAAACCAATTTGTGTTTAAATATATTATACTGCTTGGGATTAGCTGGATAGTTTTTTTGTATTTATTTTTTTATTTTTTAGATATGTGTAACACAATAAAATGCACTTTGCCATTCTAAGAACTGATTTACCGTCGTAACGCATCGAGTAAGCGCCCGGGCGCTTATTTAATTTTCGAACCTCAAGGGAGGGGCGCTTTTTCGAGGGGGCGCTTATTCAATCAACAAAACTTACGGTATAGAAAAAACACCACAATGATATATGCTCGTATTATACTGTTTCTTCTTTTCTTAATCAATATCTACATCTTCATCATCTGAATTCTCATCTAACAGAAAAAAACTATATATGGATTTTCGTTTTCACTAAAAAATGTTTGAAAAAAGGTCAAATTCGAATAAGCGCCCAGGCGCTTATTTAATTTTAAATTTCTAGAGGGGGATGCTCATTCGAGGGGGGAAGGGGGCTTATTCGAGGGGGCGCGTATGGAAA
>JAULBZ010001370.1:0-22565 GCA_032360805.1 Neoturris breviconis | reverse complement strand
AAGGTCTTGTATGGGCTCAAGCGCCATGGGGATATGCAACCAGTTTAATAATGGGTAAAGAGACATTGTTTTAAATAGTTAGCTGTTAAGCAGTATAGTTTAGGGTTCCCAGGGGAAGAGTGCTAAATCAACGATCTTGCAATTAATTGGTTTCTTTGTAATGAGGAAACCAATCAGTTGCAAGCACGTTGCCTTAACACTCTTCATTGTAGATTAAATTTATTGATTTTGATTTCTTAAAAGTTGTTAAAATATCTGCTTTTTGAAACGTATTTTGAAGATGGCTCCTTCTGCAAAATGTTATTCACAGTCCGCAGTAAAGACGCCGTAACATCGTTTTCAACGTTGCTCTAACTAGTCTAGCATCTTTACTGCGGACTTTGAACTAGTTTTTGCTGGGAAGCCAAGTCGTCTTATAGATAAGGTCCGAGAAAAATAAAAAAAAGTCAAAAGGGGCAGGGGAGGAGCTTGCTGGGAAGCGACTTGTATATTATTATGGACCCTCTCAATAGCAACTTGTTTTTGGTAGTTTTTAAGGAATTTAAGTTTGGCTTTCATTAGGCGCGAACTTTTCTGCCTAATGGAAATCAACATTAAATGTGATCAAATTAAACAAAAATGCAACCTCGTTTCCATGCAGGGCTTCTTCTCTCTTGACGTACGTCAAGAGAGAAGAAGCTGGGAACGAGGTTGTCAAAAATGATAAATTTGATCAAAATGATACTGCGTAGAAGAGTGTTATGACGAAGATCATTGACTCAGTAGGTGACCATACTCGAATATTAATATGCATAAGATATATATTCCTATCATGAATATTAATACGCACGAAAAATATTTTTTCTCGTTGCGCGAAAATTAGTATGAATAAGATATATGTAACATAATTCGTAAAACATTTAATCCTTGGGAATTTTAATTACATGATGTCTACGTATGTTCAGGTTCTCCCCAAAAGAATAAAGTCTAGCTGTATATAAACATCTCTATTTCAGGTGGAATATTTTTTGCTAAGAAAATGCGGGAAGCTGAATATGTAACCATGTTAGATCCACTTCAACACAAATATGGAAAGATTATGGGGGCTTTCCTTTACATTCCTGCTTTCCTTGGTGAATCGTTCTGGTCTGCATCTATTTTGGCAGCATTAGGAGCTACATTGTCTGTTATCCTTGGACTGGAGATGAATTTATCGGTAATTGTATCAGCTTGCATTGCTGTTGGATATACATTTTTTGGAGGTTTATACTCTGTTGCGTACACAGATGTTGTGCAGCTAGGATGTATTGCGGTTGGTTTATGGCTCACAGTACCTTTTGCCCTAACCCATGAACACACAGAATCAATATCACAAAATAATAGCCTCTGGTTAGGTAGTGTTAGTGGCTCGGAATGGGGAGTTTGGATTGATTATGCTGCATTATTGGTTAGTTTATTTTGGTAAACGAGTTTTCACTTGCTGTGTTATATTTATATGTGTTGCCTTAGGCCCATCGCTCCATTTCGAGCTTTTTCAAAATATTTTGAACACACTTAACCTCACTAATAATCATGTGAGGATTACAGTGCTAATCTAAGCGCTGGCTGTAAGGGACACGGATACTCTGGTACAACATAGAAAGTTTGCATGATTCGTACTTAAGGCCTTTTTCCATTAGCGTAAAATTCTGCGGGATCCAAATGAAGACATTCCATTGGTAGAAATTGACGTGTGACGTAATAATGGAATGTCTTCATTTGGATTCCGCGCGGAATTTTACGTTAATGCAAAACGGCCTTTATTGTACGTATTAGCACGTGCTTTATAGCACAGTAGGTTAGGGCGTCGATTCTGCAGTCACTAGGTTTGAAGTGTGTGGTGTGAGTTCAAACCTCACTAAGTTTAAACTTAACCGTGTCGAGAATGGGCCTTTAATCTTTGACTGGGGTGTCAATTTGACCTCTATTGACATCGTGAGAACCATTCATTTGCCACAAGACTATTCTTATACTATTCTGATATTATATAGGGTTAAAGCTAAAAATTTATCAGCTTTTTTGGTATGAGAATCAAAGTTATAAGAGTATACGTCTAGATTACAGCGAAAAAAAACAATCTAACCCAGTGAACTTGTTTAAAGTCAGCAGTAAAGACACTAGAACAACGTTGAAAATGTTGTTCTAGCGTCTTTACTGCAGACTTTGAACAAGTATTTGTTACTCTGATATTTGGAATATATTATAGATCTGTGGTGGAATCCCTTGGCAAGTATACTTTCAAAGAGTTCTATCATCGAGATCTGCTAATCGAGCGCGATTGTTATCATTCGTAGGTGGTTTCGGTTGCTTCTTGATGGCTATTCCTGCTGTTTTACTTGGAGCCGCTGCTAAAACTACTGGTATGTGTGCCTCTATTGTTACATAAACTTCCCTCTACCAGACGGAGACCTTCAAACAACGGACAAATGGTTTTAGTACCGTTCGTGTTTGTTGCTAGGGGCTTCACTGTACAACCTCTATATCTGCTGAGGAGAACTCTTAGTCTAGTATAGAAAAACGAAATATTCACCTAACATGTGAGCGCTTTTTAAGTCAATCAGCTTTGCGATTGATTGGTTTCATTATATGGAAAGAACCAATCACTGAAAGATCATTGAAAGATCATTGATTCAGAATTCTTATGTACGGTGCTTATTTCCAGTGAGTGCACGAAGTCGGATTAACGTTGAAACTACTTTAAAATAACGTGGCGACGTTGTTTTGACGATGTTTCAAACGTTGATTCGGCGCCGGATGCTTGAAGAATTTTGACCCCAATCGATTACTACAATGTTACTACAAAGCAGATAATCACTGTGGAGGAGTAATTTTTGAAGATTGCCTCAGGTTAAAAAGCCTGAAGCAATGTTCCAAAATCACTCCTCCGCAGTGATTATTTTCTCTTACTTCAAACACTGTTACTTTCTTGTAGACTGGACAAAAATTGACATATCCGATGGTATGCTGAAAAACGGAACAGGAGTTGTTGCTGACACCCGTTTGGTTTTGCCAATGGTATTACAGTATTTAACACCTGGATGGGTTTCCTTTATTGGATTGGGTGCTATTTCGGCTGCCGTGATGTCTTCTGCTGATTCATCAGTTTTATCTGCAAGTTCTATGTTTGGTCATAATATATATAAGCTGATATTTAGACCTAAGGTAATATCTCTATAATTTTGAATGATCTATTATTTCTTAGTATCTTTAAACAACCCTCTGTTTTATGGACCAAATCAACTCAATAAACGTTAACGTTTGCGATCCAATCAGAATCGGTCACGTGTCACATATTAGTCACGTGCTCGATTTATCCTTATAGATTTTGGAATACTTTTGGAAAAAAAACTTAAACAGAACCTCCCTTATGGGAAGTCTATCTAAATCAATTCCCTTCGTGTATTCTTTAGTAGAAGGTAGACTTCCCGACCCAGTGGGCAAAAACTTGTTCAATGTCCGCAGTAAAGACGCTAGAACAACGTCGGGAAAGAACAAGAATAGTAAGAATCATAAATACCAAGATAATCCTTTCTACCTGCTCCGCCCCACTTTGTTTGTGTCACCTTAACAATATGTAACAAGCACCCCTTTCAATAAACGCCTTAAGCGCTTACTAGAAACCGATATATTTATAGTAAGCGCTCATCGATATTAATAATAATATCATCTAGTTTATTTGGAACCTTTGTTATTTTCTTATAATTACGACCGAGCGATTTGTATATCACTTTGAAAATATCTAAGAAGCGACCCCTCTATTAAGCCCCTACAATAACCCCTACTCTCCGTAAACATGGGAATAGTTGCGCCCTGGTGTTAATTATAAGAAATACGGTAAATGTAAAAAAAAGTAGTTACCGAACGGATCCTTGGCGTAATTTAGTTAATTATGCCTCTTAGCAGATACTTCCTCGAACGTAAAGTTTTGTTATTATTAGTTTACAACATATGGACGCATAGCATAGTGGTAATCACTATATGTTATTATCAGAGCGGTCCGGGTCCAAACCCCATGAACTGCATCCGTTGAGCAATTCTCTATAAGCTCGCTTTGGCATATCACTTCAGCATAGTCTGGTAATCATTCCCAGTGGGCAAAAACCTGTTCACAATTAGCAGTAAGGACGCTAGAAGAACTTCCCCCCGCCCCCCGCCCCCCGCCGCCAGTAGAAATAAGGTTAATACTAAAACGAAATCTAATCCGCCTAATAGAAATCAACCTTTAACAATATCATTTGTTATAATTTGCAGGCTACAGCAAAAGAAATAATCTGGGTGATCCGTGCTGGTATTATTGTTGTTGGCGTCATAGCAACTGCTGTTGGTTTATCAGTTAAGAGTATTTATGATTTATTCCATCTATGTTCTGATCTGGTCTTCGTAATACTTTTCCCACAATTGGTTGGTGCTGTTCATATCCCGTTTGTAAATACTTATGGATCGATCTGTGCGTATGTTATGGGATTAATTCTACGCATAACGGGTGGTGAAGAGTTAATTGGCTTACCAGCTGCTATACATTATCCTGGTTATAAGGATGGTCATCAATATTTTCCATTCCGTATTTTATCAATGTTGGTATCTTTCGGAACGCTCCTTCTTGTTTCTTATTTGACAAACTACTTGTTTGATAACGATATAGTGTCGACAGATAGAGATTATCTTGGAGTGGTTGCACGAAGAGAAAAAAATCATAGAAGAAGCGAAGATTTGCTGTTGAGCGAAAAATATACTAGGAAGCAAGAGGATGGAAATGATGAAAAGAGCGGAAACGGATTCATGTCAGAAGAATCAAAAGTAGAACTCTGAAACGTAAATATTCAATCAAGTCAAGGAGTTCAAACAGTCATCTAATGTATTTCAAACGACATCATGCCATTTTGCCACGTCATCTTTTGATGTTAGTTATACGATGCATGCTGGGAAGGTCTTTCTATGATATTTCCCAATAATATGCGAGTGTTTATAAACAAGAAATATTCGTAGTGAACAATTGTGGACCATTTTTATTATAGTTCGATGACCATTTCCCGTGTATATAAGAAACACTTTTTAAAATGGTTACTCTTAAGAAAAAAATGCTAATAATCAATACTAACAAAACCTGAAATAACTACATCACATGAGGAGGAACTCGGGTGGGTTACGGCACGAATCAGTCCTACATGACGGATATTTGTTTGCACTACCAGCGATAACGCAACCTATCGAATTTTTATGGTTTATTTTCATCCAAATGCACCGTTAAAAGTTGTTTAAAGTGAAAAAAAATCTGAATGCAGTATTTTTACCACTGTCATTTTCCCGTCATGTTTAAAAAAATATGAACGTTTCTAGATGAAAATATTGCCATGCATGTGCGAACAGATATTGGTTCACTAGGAAACTGCCGTAACTCACCCGAGAATGTTTTTGGGCATGGTTTTTAGTTGTGCAACTGAAAACTATATTAAAAAAGAACTCCTTCACAGGTGATGTCCGACAGTTACTTTCAAGTATTGCTACAGTTGGTGTATGTTTTTTTTTGTAATCTCTTTTATTATTATTAATCGAAATATAACGTTAAGTTTTTAAAATTTGCATTTTTGATTGCACGATTGTAGAGAGGGACAAGTTCCTTTCCTGGAAAGCATGAAGTTAGTGTATAAGGCTATGTTCTAGTTCGCGATTGAGCAGAAGTAGGATTTTTTGTCTTTTATCTTCGGTAAGCTTGACTGTCATATCTATGGAGTCTATGATAAATTCTAAGTATGTAATTCTTTATGGGACAAGTTCAACTTTGTTCCATGGGTTTCTTCTCTCTAAGAAAGAAGGAGCCCTGGGAACAAGGTTGGGACAATTTGACTTTTTCTTGGTAAATAATAAAGCTCAATGTAGCGAATAACTTAACTGTCTTACTGCAAGGACACAAACTTGATAAAAAACATGGTTCTATATTAGGTAAAGGCGGTTTAACCTCTGGGCCCTTGTGACAATCCAGTTAAGAGCACTACAAATTTAAACAACTGTTTGTTACAAATATAATTTTAAATATTTTGAATGTTTCTCTAATATGTTAACCGTGGGATAGCCATCTTTTATGTCTTTGGATAACAGCGTCTCCAAATAACTTCCTTCTCCAATAGAGTTAAATTTTCTTTGGATTCATTAGAGTTAAATTTTCTTTGGATTCATTAGGTTCTATTTTGTTGCCTGCGTAAACATGCATTGTTAATCTGTAAACCTTTTACAGTTTGGAGTACTTTCCTGTCTGATGTTAATCTGGGCTATTTTTTGAAATAGAGAGCCCTAGCCCATCTTCCACCCTTGAAGTTATCAGCAGTTGTTTGGAAGAAAGACTGAAGTATTAAGATAAATTTAATTGGGGTTTCCCCAAGTTGCAATAACAAATCAATCGATATTACTGGTGATCTGTCTCAAAAGAAATGATGGTCGTTGATGTTGAAGTTTGACTATCTAAGGGACCATCTCAAAATTCCGCTGCAAAACTAACATTTTTGTTATGGGGTTAAATCAACTAAAATTGACAAAATTCAACAAAAATGAATCTGTGCAGAAGTGTGTTGTACGTGTCGGTACGAAGAAACCAATCCATTGCAAGATCATTGACTCAGTACTCTACTTAGTAGATTTTATTTTTGAGACGGTCCCTAACGCCGAAATGTTTTTAGAGCCAATCTTGAGGTGAGAAAGGATGGTCCTGGGACATATATTAAATAAATAATCGTGTCGTAGTATCAATGAAAGAAATCGGAAAGGACAGACAGCTTTGTCCTCATTTTGTTGTTACATGAATTTACAACCACCTATGAATGCGAATTCATTTAACAACATAATATATTACCAGCATATTACCAGCATACAAACAAGCTGCCAATGTGTTAATAAACAATGCTGCCAATGAATTTGGATACAAAGCAGATAAAAATAATATTGACGAAGAAAAGGTAGCTGATTTCACTGTTTTCTGTGATGGGACTTGGCAAAAGCAGGGTTATTCATCTCTCAATGGAGTTGTAATATTCTGTGGCTCTGGAAAATATGTCAACTATCGCATTCTTCCGAGGACGTGTAGTGAGATGTATCTCATGGGAACCAAGAAATGTCGGTGAACTAGAGTTGTATGAGAACTTTGAAACACATATCTGTTTAATAAACACAGGAAGGATCTACTGGTTCTATAGAAGCGGCTGGTCTGGTCAAGACTTTTATGAATTCAGACACAAAACGAAAGCTGCGCTGCACCCATTATATCGTAGTCAAGAAATTAGAGTGAGTAGGCTACATACAGAGACATGTTGGTGGTCAATTACGCAAACTGAAAGCTACCAACAAAGCACCGTTAGCAGATAGCAAGTCACTCGGAAGAAAACGCAGTTCGTCAATGTATACTGAAACAAAAGTATACCAGCTCAAGAAAGCAATTGGTGCAGTTTTGTTTCATTGCGCTTAAGCCTCCGATTTAGGGACGCGTCACCGACCAAGCACAAAAGATAGGTGGTGTAAATACGAAGCAGAAAAATTGAACAATACAGCCACCTATGGAGACTATATCTCTGGTATAATTCAAGTCACAGTCAAACCAGTTTTTCCTTCTCTAAGTGATGAAAAACGTTTAAGCAAATATTTGCTCTGCGGTTTTTAGTAATAACTTTTTTTTATAGTGCGTTAAAACGACTGAAATTTCACAAGTCTGCCGCAAGATCTATATCTATCTATCAAGATCTATCTTTTCAGTGTCAAAATCCATATTATATATGAAATGACATATTTTTACAATTATTATCTTATTACTAATAATGTCTTCATTTATTTATCATCATTTCCGCTATATTTGGGCGAAATAACACATTAAAAACGTGAAAATACAATTTTCTATTCTTTTCAAGGAATTCTATTGTTCTCAAGACAAAAGAATGACAACGGCCTATTGTCTAACATTTTTAAACATTTTTGAATTAGGTTTGATGAGAGCATCATCTGTACTAATATTTATTAAGGAACTCAAAGTAGTTTAGAAGTTAAGGGGGTAGTACCCCATCCCCCCCTCCCCCAGATAAAATATGCTACCCAAAAGACCCCAGATAAAATAGGGTTAGTAGAGAACCACCTTAATTTCCATTCTCGGCATTATCGAAGCAAGAAAAACATTTTGCAAGTCTATAAAACTCCAAGGTGTCGCAATGATAGTCATTTAATTCTTTGTTATGTCTTGGGCTAACAAACCTCTTCTTGAAGTAATGTTCAGCAGTCTCCAGATCCCCAAATCGTATAAAAGAATGGCCCAACAAACTGTACCAATCCAAAGGCTTCATTCCATCGCTTAAATGCGTTGGCATGTGCAAATCGACGAACCGCTGAAATTGTTTCAACAGATTTCTCATCTCTTTCTTATCAAGCTCAAATTCAACTTCGATGAAAAGATAGTATGCCCATATGATTGTTGGCATTGTAAAATTGTCCGGATAGCGATCGTAATCCCAACGTAACATTTCTGCCGCTTTTTGTTTAGCTTTGAACATTCTTTGCAGCATTGCATCTAAAGTATTTACTTCGCAAGGTCCCATGATAATATCTTTCGTGATACAATCTAGTGTGTTTCCTGACACTGACCTTGTGCAACGAATTAACGTTAAGGCTTCCTTTAATAAATCTTTAGCATCATTCAAGCGTTTTGTACGTATACAAAAGTTAGCGTAATGCACCAACCAAATAGCATATGAATCATGATGCTTTACATTAGTAGGATTGTAGAAACAACGAGATAACAAAAACCTTTCTTCTGCATAAGCAAGTAAGCTATTCCTATTGCTATCATGACAAGAAATTGCTTTCGAAAAGCACAACTGAGCGCCGTTTAATACTAATCCGCCTATATCAGCACATTCTACTGTTATGTCCTTCTCTACTTCGGATAAAATCAGGTTATTTGTATCTAGTGCAGCGTCTAAGTTTCCGACTCGATTATAACTATGTTCTAGCATACAAAGCCAACCAAATATTCCAATATCCTTCTCTACGCTTAGTTTTTCTTTATATATCATCAAGTCTTTTAAAGCTGGTATAGCAAAACCATATTCGGTGGCATTGTAATGATAATTTGCAATTCGCATGAGTGCAATTGTGATTCTGTTGTAATCAGTAAATGGATTTGCCAAGGCATCAAGAATAGGTTTGAATAATTCTAGGAACATCTTTTCAGAATAGAAAGAATAATATTTTAATTCATTGTATCCTGTAATTGCCTGTAAAGGCATTCTGCGAAATGCTTTAACTATATTTATGCAATTTTTGTTTTCTTCAGAGTTGAGCTTTAAATGACATATCATGTTGTTTTGGGGTATAAAATAATTTGGTATGTTTCCTCTTTCTAAAAATGTCAATAACTTATCCAACAAATTGCATACATTCAGACCAATATTAGTTGTACTCCATTGTGCTTGGTCAGTTTCTTCCATTAACCAAAACATAGCAGTTTTTAAATGGTAGGATTTCAGAAAAAAATCTTGAAATTCATTCTCAGCAATCTTCATACAAGTCTTTACAGTTAGATAACAAAAACGTTGAATATCAGTTAACGAATGGGCCAATGGTAATTCAGCAGTGGCAGAAAATGAAAAGCGCCATTCATTGTTATCTGTTTTTGATAAAGGGTGTGATTTTGGAACTAGATGACATCCATTAGCAACTATTTTATTAATTAATTCTTTTGAAGGCCAACCACTAACACGTGATCTTGTTATCCATTCATTGGCTTGTTGTGGCCACGTGTTATGATTAAATGCAAGGATTATATCAGTAAACATATCTAATGAAAAGCCGAACTTTGCAGTCATTTCTTGAGAAAATGTAATAGCCGTGCTTTCTTCATTTTCCACAGCTGCATTAGGGTAAAAATCCTTAGCATGATCAACCATTAGTTTTCTCATAGTACTGCTTTTGTATTCACGCTGCGTTACACATGATAGCAATAGACAATATCCCGCATAGGTGTTTGATGAACTTGTATACAAGCTGCGACAGGTTGAATTGTTGCACGGTCCTTTGTGTATTGTGATATTTTTGTTTATTTTCATTGTATCCATATCAGTTTTCATCGATATATATCCTCTGTTCTCAATTGGTAAAACCAAACCCTCAGCAGTGCTACCCGTCATTACTGAAACAAGTCCATTTTCTGAAATAAAAGTAAAATAGTGTTAACCCTATTCAGGCCGGGTGGTGGAGGAGCACAAATTCCTCCCCTGCAAAACTTTTTTGCTTACCTTTTGAATGAATGGCTTATATGAAATTTTATGAATTTTCCTACAATTCATCTAGGATCATTTCGAATTTTTTTCGGTACGTAGGGATAATTTTCTCGTAGCAACCATAATTTTGACAGGTGGTAAAAGAAATCTTATTTTTGTTTGAAAAACCTTTTCGTATAGAGTTTTGCAACAAAATATTTTTCACCTCAAAAATATTTTTTGCACCACCTGTTTATCCGTGATGATGCCATTATGAGTAATGACATCATCAAGAAAATTATTACGCTAAAACGTTGATTATGTGTTGACCTAACTCTCTGAAAAGTTAGTCGGTCAGAAAGTCGGCCAGAAAGGGGCGTCCTCATAGGACACCTGCAAAGACCACCAACTTTTTGCATGGCATTTTTGCTCCCTCCCTGATAAAATAGGGTTAAAAGAATGATTTTCACTAGGCGAAAGATTCACTGTGAAAGCCAAAATAAGACATCCTATTGGTTGAAATTGAAATTACATTATTCAGTCAAGCTAAGTGGACGACAAGACATTATTGAAAGAAATTGCCATCACACGTCATGGAGATATTTTTCGTGAGAGATCACCGAACATGGCTATCTGTACAGTCCGAATACGGAGATACGCATCCGTATTCAGTAGTCTTTCATACTCTATTTGCGGCTTTATTTGACTAAATTACGTTTTGGAATACCTTCTACTATATAATAGTAATTCTTCATGAGCTCTTTTGTCTTATTTGCAAACGCCAGCATATAATTATCCATTTGTAGTACATGTTTCAACGCGAGAGATAAATATTCAAGGTTACAACCACTAATTTCATCCATTTCACATTCAATTCTCGATACCAACAAATATGCTTATAATACACAAAATTTATTTCAGTATTACTAGTGGTAAATACTTGCTTAAAGTCCTCAGTAAAGACGCTAGAACAACGTTGAAAACTTTGTTTTAACGTCTTTACTGCGGACTTTGAACAAGTTTTTTCTCATTGGGCCTTCTAATAGGTATAAAAAGTTAAAAACTTAGTAAATAAAAGGGACTGGGACGTCATGCAAAGGTGCTACGACGTCGTATAATAGAAAATTCTACGACGTCCTAGAGCTTTCTAAGACGTCATAGTACCTTTGTAGGACGTCTTACAATATTCTACAAAGTCTTAGAGCTTTCTACGACGTCCTAGAGCTTATAAAATACAAAATTTATTTCAGTATTACTAGTGGGAAATGCTTGTTCAGAGTCCGCAGTAAAGTCGCTAGAACAACGTTGGAAACGTTGTTCTATCGTCTTTACTGCAGACTTTGAACAAGTTTTTTTCCACTGGGATACTTGCGCGACATTCAAATATGTTGTTAAAAACTTAGTAAACAAAAGTCTGTATTACAACACGAATAATCTAAATAAACAAGATAGGTAAATCCCCAAATATTTGTAAAGTTGTCCCTTCCTCATAAATACAAGAGCATTATTGGGTTGATGTATGTATCATAGTGTCCACGCGAAGGAGAGTGTGTAAGTGGATATCTAAATTCAAAAGATAAACCTAATCTCTACATTCATATCTTATATAAGGTATGGTGTGGTTTTTATTAATTATTGTGACAATGATTATTGTGTCATAACAGAAGCCACAAAATCCTAATTAATCGATTGCACGAACTTTCCCTTCGTATGGTGTAGAATGCTAAACGGTCATCCTTTGATGAGATGCTTAGAAAAGACGGCTCTGTGTCTATCCATCGATCCATGTTAGAAATATTCAGGTTTTAGTGACTGAAAAAAATCAAAACAAAATTTGGCTCCTACTCTTTTGTATGAAGTCTTTAAGCCTAAACCGACGACGAACAGTCCACGAGTTTGAAATACCACAAGTTAGGACTTCTAAATTTGGATCAGAGAGTCTAAGTTATCTCGGTCCCAAACTATGGAAAACCGTGCCTTCCTGATTCAAGATCTTCGTGCACTACATTGTTAAAAATATGTTTAGTCAGTTTCTTTCATCAAACATTGCTAACAGTATTGTGCATGTTTAGATGTAATCATATCAATTTGGTCAAAATTTAAAATCTATGTCAATTGACACGTGACAAATATTGATCATACCCAGCAGAATCTAAAAAAATGTCAATTTCCTCTGAAAAATGAAAAACGTTTTGCCAAACAAGATGGCTGCCACATAGTGAACATAAAAAACACCTAATTTCTCACAACTTTAATCGCTTATATCTCTACCATTATTCATCCTTATGGAATGAAACTTGTTCAAAGTCGACAGTGAAGACACTTTCAATGTGTTGTTATATTGTCTTTATTGCGGACTTTGAACAACCTTTGCTCACTGGGATTTGCTTTAAATTATGTTCGGCGACATCTTTATTTTTATTTGAGATGACATGTACGTTCCATTGTAGTCGTTACATTTCCACCCAAGCTCGTCCCCAGCCCCTTTTGTCTTTTTTTTATTTTTCTCGGACAGAGAAAAATAAAAAAAAAGACAAAAGGGGCTGGGGACGAGCTTGATTTCCACCCTATTTAATGGAACAAATGACATACTGCAGGCCTAACAACATTATTTCCCAATGAGCATAAATTTGTTCAAAGTCAGCAATAAAGACGCTAGAACAGCGTTTAAATGAGAATTAAGGTGTATTTGACTCACACAACCCAAAGTACTTCAATGCGTACTATGATCTACGTTACTTCAATGCGTACTATGGGTGTTGTGTGGGTCTTAATTTATTTCTCATTCTCTAGAGAATGTTCTATTATTCACTTTCTTTCATTTGACAGCGCTTCTCCAGTCGGCAACAGGCGGCAAAAACCTTTTCAAAGTCTGTAGTAAAGACGAACAGAGTTTTGCCCAGCGAAATTAAAACTTGCCTAAGTTAATGTGTTCGCTCTCAGTCAGTCCTTTTACCTGGGAACAATTCTTTTGTCTTAACCCTATTAGCCATGAGGTTTTTTTTTGTTTGAAACCATGGGAGCGCGGGGGGGGTGCATAAAATGCCTGCGGCCATTATTTCCAGAACCGATAACACTTATGACATAAAACTTGGTACACTTATAGGAAAACTCGATACGAACACTTTGGCAAAAAGAAATTGTCTTGACGACGTCACTAATACTTGCTATGACGTCATCAATAGCATCAGGGTTTTGATCTGTACATTTCTGTAAAATGACAACGACCTATTATTTGCGAACCACTAACGCATATAACATGAAACTTGGTGCACTTAGAATACAACTCAATACAAACACTTTGAGATAAAAAAAAATAGTTTATGACGTTATTGGTACCTGTTATGACGTCATCATTCACGGTGAATTTGCGGTCTGTAAATTACACTATATGGTCTGTAAAATATGCAATTTGATCTATAATTTTTAAAACATTCATTTATTTTATTTATTCTTTTCATAAATAATATTTAAATGTTGAAAAGTAGCCTACAATTCTCCACAATAATCTCTTGAGATTAAGTGAAATTTGAGCAAAAAATTGGAATTTTAACTAAGACGGAAAGCCTCAAAATCTGATTTGCAAGGCAAACAGCACAAAAATTCGAATTTGTTCCAAGAGCTTGGGTATTAGGCTGCTGGAAGCAATAAAATTTGTCCAGTTTGCAAAAAGATCTAAGATCCTAAGCCTTAAGCCTTCTCGATAAATCTCTGAGATAAATCTCTGAGACAAATCTCTTGGGTATTCCCGAGATCGTTCTAATTAGTTTTACTTGTTAAAATTCGTAATTTGTCTCCTTTTTATAATTGAGAGATTGTAGCAACAACAGAGACTGTTTTAACAATATTTTATATTTTCAAAAGAAATTACCTCCTGTTCGGGATTAAGTTGCCCCCTGAAAAATAACCAAAATATTAAAAATATATATATACTTAATTCTAATGCTTATTAAAAGTTAGAAAAAGTCACCCAATTTCAACACCATCATTTATTTCTGTTAATCACCGGATGCAACCTAGATGAACCCATTATGAAGCGATTCCATCACAAATCACATAAGTCGCTGGTTGTTGTTTTTTCAAATAGAAAAAAGGCTGTTGTTTTTCACCTTTCAATTTCTTCCAACCCAAACTCGTTTGCAGTGCCTCTTGTCTTGTCGACATATACACTTAAGAAAAAAATCAAAGAAACAAGAAGCGCTGGGAAAGAGTTTGCTTTTAACCTGATCAAACAAATTTCCAACTTGTTCTCTGACTACTCTGCAGTATCAAACAAGCAGGGGGTAGAAAAAAGCGAGAGGAATGGGGGTGGAAATTCTTGCAAATCTATTAAGCGCGGGGGGAGGGTGGAATAAGCGGGGGGCGGTGGTTAGCAGAATTAATAAACGTCCATCCCCGCTTATACTGCAGTGCAGCCGATATTCAACGAACACATTGTGCTATTATTTAAGTCTAACGTGACAAATACCAGGTCATAAGATGATTTTTGGGCGGAGTTAGATTGATAGAAAATCATGTATTTTTTTAGTTTTTTAGTTTTTAAGCCAAAAATTGCGCGTAGAGTCTCTACAACACATGTGATACATACAAGAATCAAAACTGTTCGTTTAAAAATATGAAGAAGATCGGAATATTAGTTATTTTTATTCGCCTTTGATACGAAAAACGTACTAATTAAGACAGTGTTGGCTACTCAAAGTAGAAACTTGTTGCGATGCAATAACTTCTGTTTTGCAGTTATTGCACAAAAAGGAAGATATTGTATTACAACAAGTTTCTACTTTGAGCAGCCAACGCCTCGTTTTCATGTATTTGTGAATAGGTCTATTAGAATAGTTCTATTAGAATAATTACAGTAAATAACAGTACATAAGGCTTTAATGCGTGTTATTTTTTTTGAATTAGAAGGCGGTACTGCGTGACAAGCTAAAAAAAACACATTAAAGCTAATCATCAAGCATAAGTGTCAACTACGTGTCTAGGCACATTATTGAGGCTCCTCATCTTCATAAAAACACTGACTGTCAGTAGCCGTTTTGAAAAGTTTTAAAATTATTGGCCGAACTGACTAAATATATATCTCATAGTTCAAATCTCTTAATGAATGTTGACCACGAGTTTTAAAACATTGAAATAAAGCGCATGTATCGATTGAAACATTAAAACTACTAAATGCGGTAATATTTATGCTAAATGGTACATAATCATCTATTTTTAGTCAAAATTTAAATATCTATGTCAAATGGATATGTGACACACACTGACCATACCCAGAAAATTTCAGAGTCTGAAAATGTCAAGAAGGAGCAAAACAAGCAAGTCTTTCCTCTGAAAACAGAAAATGTTTGGCCAAACTTATATGGAGTCAAATCTTCATAATATGTTACTAGCAATATGAACTTTCATCTAGACTATAGAAGTAAAATTTTGAAAAAAGATCTAAGGGTGATTTATGACATCATATTTAGTACAGTCAGCTAATTTGTTGCAATAAGTGATTAAAGTATGATATGATCAAACAAAAGTGCTTTCTATTACGTCAACGGCACTCCATAAAATTCATAGACGCCTTAAACACGAATAAACACGAATATATACTTATAATTATAGGTGTAGAAATAAAAGTCGTTAGTAAGAAATTAACCTCCCAGTGGGCAAAACTTGTTCAAAGTCAGCAGTAAAGACGCTAGAACAACGTCAAACGACGTTGTTCTAGCTTCTTTACTGCGTACTTTTAACAAGTGTTGACCCACTTGGCTAAGTATTCGTACACTCCCATGTTATATAATCGGCAATAACAAAGTTTTCGGTCTAATTTAGTTGTAACACTGCCGTTTATATTGTCATCATAAATGGAAGGTCATATTTAAGATAGTTTTGAAGTCCTTTGCATCAACATTTATTTCATTCTCATGACATTTGTATCAAGGAAAAACTTCGGTTAATCTTTACGATCTGACCTACAGGATCTGTATATTTACATCGATTACAATATACTCTGCAGTTGACACCATAAGATAATCCGGGGGAATTATCGTGGGAAAATGTTCCAACTCCTCTGCGCTTATTAACTTTTGGGAAATCAACAAAAACATAAACAGTAAACTCCGTTAAAAGACTAAAATAAACGTTAAAGAAAACACTGTTGAAGTACCAACCCCCTTTCCCCGCTTTTGCCAACCCCCCCCCCCCCCCCCCACGTTTAATAAATTCGGAAAATTTTCCGCCCCCTTCCACCACCGCATATTCCTACCCCCGATTATTTGATGCTGCGGAGAAGAAGTGTATTTGTTTAATGTCACGAAGAATGTCACGTGATTTAATGTCACGAAGAATGTCACGTGATTTAATGTCACGTGAAAGACTACAGAATATGGACCCGTATAACTCCGTATTCGGACTGTGTACACTCAGACAACTCCATATATGGACAAATGGTAGATTACTTTGCAGTCTAAATAAACGTGTGTGTGTGTGTGTGGGGGAGGGGGGGAAATAAACGGGGGGAGGTGGAGAGTCTTCCAAATAGTGGAAAAGAGGAGCGAGAGGTGGCAAATTTATATGCTATTGTTGATTTTAGTGGTTGAAATAAGAGCGGGGGGATTTCCAAAAAATACCCCCCTTCAGTTTATTTACTGCAGAGTAGTAGCCAGTTGGATACAATATGTTCAATCCCATGACTGGGTAAATAGTCACTCTCTTGTTTTCGACAACGGTGTTAGATTTCTCACAAATTCTCGATATGCCAACAATTTCGTGATACCGACTCTGGTCTAGGACAGATGTCAATGTAGACAGACATTTGTGACAGCCTGTCGCTCGGCTTTCATAGAAACTGAAATCATAAAGTCAATTTATGTGCATAAGAAACTCGTTTCATTGTCTATGGATCATTTTGGAAACTTTGTGACTAAGAATACAATGCAAAAATATAAAAAGAATAGTACCCTGCTATAACTCGCCATAGCGGCGCTTCCGAATATTTAAGACTAGTGATTTTTCAAAATCGATAAAAAACACTTTTGAAAGAAAGATTATAGAAAGACCTTATATTTTGTAACTTGTATAAATATCCAGACATTATACATAGAAGTAGAAAAAACAAGGTAATGCAGCATTTCAAATTGACATACAAATCAAATGTAAAAACAAAACATTACATTTTATAAAGTTGCTTATGATTATGATCGAGTACTAAAAGTTCTTTAACTTTTTTACTATCTAAGTACTGGTTGCTTATAAAATGGTTGCTTGTAAAAAAGAGTGCGTACTCTTTTAATTATTCATTAGAAAAAGCAAAGTAGAGCTGGTCTGAAATGTAACTCTGGGTATTTCCACTCGCTACCTTTAACCCAATTAGTCTTTGAATTGGATTTCAGAAAAATGCAACGTATATTTGGCGTGCAATTTAAGTATTTTAAGATGCGAGAAGTTTAAATGGTTAAGACATTTACGACGTATGTTAAAGGCTGTATTCTGAAACCACCTGGAGAAAAATGTCTGTTATTTAAATGCAATTATTTTTCAAACGTAATTATAAGTAACTTAAGTTGCATTAGGAATTGAAACTTGTAACTTTGTCAAATTAATAATTATGGTGATGGGAGTCATTTGGGAATTTTTGTCACATGACCATTCCGTTTTCCCCGCCCCGATAAACCCGTAAAATGTTGTTTGAAAGCATTCATCAGCTCCCAACATCCAAAAACAGAAGCAAAAAATTTTGTCTAGAATGTTTTTAATCACGTTTTATATGTCAAAATTCAATGGAATTATTTCTTGGATCAACTCCTACAAAAACGAAAATGTGAATAACTTTTTGTATAGATAAAGCAATTAACTTCAAATTTGGACCATAGACTTGTATTATGATGTACATTCCTTCTACAAATTTTTATGGCCTACATAGCCCGAATTCTTCGATTTTTCTAATTTTGGTGTGGTTTCGTATGGTTTCGGTATTTTTACGTTTTGCAAGTTCTACCAGTCGCTATACTGTAAAAAACCTATTCGAAAAATAGAAAGTTTCAACAGAAAAATGTGGTTAATATTAAGATGCACTTGCGAAACTTAGAACGAAAAATATTGTCCAGAAGCAATAAAATGAGTATTCTCCGGCTAACAATATAATTAACGTCACAAACAACATGTAGGAAATTGAGGCGGTCATTAATTGAGAACACTAACTCATTACCTGTTTTTAATTAGTTTTATTTCAATAAACATTTATACAATTTAATATTCAAAGTGTTTAAGACTACCAAATACGATTCCGGGTAAGTACGGTTACCTCCGTATAAGTACGGTTATCTCCGTATAGTAACGGTGTATTGCTTTAATACATAGGATATTGGTCGAAATAAGAGAAAAATATCACTGTGAAGGAGCGATTATTTGCTCTTATGTCGAAAACTGTATGAGATATCCGTCACCAAATTCGGCATTAATGTCGTTATAATAAATAATATTTTTTACAAAATCAAATATATACATAAAATAATTTTTAACAAAAGAATCATTTTGAGCATATTTTAGTTAGAATCCGTCTTTTATTTCATCCAAATTAGCTCCATTACTAACTAAATATTGTGCTATGTCATAGTTTCCTCTCATCACTGCTATTTTTAGTGGAGATACATTTGTGGAAGTTTTAAGTTGTATGCTAGCACCATGCTCAACTAAGAGTTTTACTATTTGGACATTACCCATTGCGCATGCTTGATGCAATGGTGATACACCTGGTGCTTTTATTGAATTTATATTAATGTTTTCCTTAGCGTCTGATAAAATCTTTACGACTGAATTGTAGTCATTGTCTTCGACAGCAAAATGTAACAAGTTTTCATGCTTTGATTCGAGTACATTCTTTCGAGAAAATCGTCGTATCGATAAAGGTGATAACGATATTGATCGTGGTCGACTATTCGCATCGACGTTTAAATATTCTCCTTCGTATTTTTTACTGCTTACAGATTTTTTATTCTTACGTAATTTATTAAACCAAGATGTAGTGGGAGATCCTGATCGATCTGAATCCGAATCGTGTTTTATCGATTCTTGCATCGTGTTTCGTCTTGGCGTATTTTTGTCATCGTATAGGATGGCTGTAGCTTCGGTATGCATTATTAACCAGTATATTGGTGAAGTATAATTCTCAGCGGCAACGTGACAATTTTATTGTTAACTAAACAAGAAAAAAAAAATCTTCTTAAAACACGTCTTCTTCGTTTATATTCGTGATTACTCTGATCAGTTTTCTGAAGCTTTTTTATGCTTTATTTTGCTTTCTGTTGTTGATTTCTGTTCACTTAGCAACAATTTCTTACGTAAATGATACCTTATGAAAGGTTACTTTTCCTCCCTCTCCTGCTCGTACTGTAATAACAAACTAACCGTCGTTTTTAAAAACATAATTTATAAAGTATGAGTAATCCAGGCTAATCACTTCGGTAAGTAGTCTCGTAACAGCCGTTACAACGTATTGATTTGTTTAAAAACAAAAGATAGTTTCCGCCATATAATTTTTAAACGATGTAACATAATATATGAATGGACTTTTAGTGTAATAAAAAACGGGGGTTATTGGAGGTGTATACTTTATTGACAAAATATTTACCAGGATTGTTTCAGTTCCGCTTTGTAGCGAAATTGATCACAAAGTTAAATAGCACTAGTTATAACCATTGTAAGCTATAGACCATTACACAAATACATGAAAATGAGGCATTTGTTGCCCAATGTAGAAACTTTTTATAATGCAATAACTTTCTTTTTGTGCAGTCACTGCACAGAAAGGAAGTTATTGCAGTATAAAAAGTTCCTACTTTGTGCAACAAACGCCTTGTTTTCATACATTTGCGAAAAGGTCTATTAGCTAGTACTTGATAGCCTGTACTACAAACTCGACGTCTGGCGAGAAAACGCTGCGGCACTTTTTTGCCGCGGGGAGGGTCTGCGGAACAGGCTAGTACTTGAATTATTGTAACGGCGAGTCAAAGACTTCAGTCTAAAAATATTTGGATGTATATTTCTTGAAAGTAAACAAAGGTTTTGGAGAAAAAAGCTTGGGAAACAAGTTTTAACGGAAAACCGCAAATATTATCGCAATATGTTGTCATCACACTAGTTAATAAGTAAACTGCTAATTGAATAGCACATAGCTATTATTAGAGCTTAATTAATGAGCAGAAAAAATCTTAATCACCCAGTGGGCAAAAACTTGTTTAAAGTCCGCAGTAAAGACGCTAGAATAACATCAAACGACGTTGTTCTAGCGTCAGTACAGCGGACTTTGCACAAGTTATTGCCCGCTGGAAAGAACTAATGGCTACCGTTTCACGTTTCATTATTAGAACTAGAAGAAACATTAGTGGGTAGTAACTACTATAATTATCAGACGTCATCTGTCACGTGTTTTATTGCAATATTAAATTGATGCATTGCTTAGTAACTAATTCTTATCATTGACTTGATTGGTGGTTGATTTCCGGTATGGAAAATATGCATTTAAAAAACTGAAAGAAGGCATTCCATTATGGTAAAAATTGACGTCACACATCATGTATGACGTCAGTTATTCTACCCGAATGGTATGTCTTATTTCAGTTTTCCCAGCCGGCCAAAACATGTTCAAAGTCAGCAAAATAACGTTAAAACAACGTCTACAGAACGTTGTTCTAACGTTATTTTGCTGACTTTAAACAGGTTTTGGCCGACTGTAATTAAATCTGGTTTCGTGGTTATCAACCTTGTGACGTATTTGAAAGTATTATTGCAAGCTAATGATGACAAACTATGATCAGTAGTACAGGGTATGACCTTTATAAAAACATCACTTCAATAACATTTTAAATGTTCGGATATCCGTTGTTAGGTGCTTTGCTAAGGGAAATACAATACTCCAAATATCTGAACAGACGACTGTTATTCTGAAATCGAGAGAGAATCGGTAGAATAAATATTGATTTAGAAATTAAGATTTCAACTGTAAAGATTTTTCTACATGGAAAGAACAGCGAACCTCTTTTCAATCAAACTTTTCCATAAAACAAAACCCTGGTTAATCTGATCAAACTATTTTAACACAGTCCAAAATATCAGAAAAAAACCACTTTATTTTATTTATGGATTAGCAAAAATAAGATCCCGCAAAAATTAACTTAATGTCCGCAAAATGCACTATTTTTTGGATCCGCGAAATTAATTACCCGCAAAATATATGTCGTTAAGGTAGTTATGCACACGATGTCTTAACAACATCGTAACAACGTCTTAACAACGTCTTAACAACATCGTAACAACGTCGTAACAACGTAGTACCAACGACAAAACGACGTTACGGCGTTGTTTTGACGTTGTTACAACGTTGTTACGACGTCGTCTCCCGGCAGAAACATTGATATTGATATGTTTAGAATTTTTTTTGCCGTTTCTATTCTTCACGTGACATGTACACGTTTTCAGTGGGCAAAAACATTCCAACGTTGTTCAAGCTTATTTACTGCGGACTTTGAACAAGTTTTTGCCTATTGTATTTCTGAATAGTAATCACAATATCATGCTGATAAATGTAGACTTATAATGTGAACCATGGTGAGAGGGCTTAGAAAACGATCGATCAATATTTGATTGAAAAAATGTGCATGTACATAAACTGACCTGGTGGGTACAGGTTTTAACATTCAATTAAAATGTATTTGCAGGTCATGTGAGAATAAATACTAAACATATAAACAAATAAATTATAGACCTTTTCACAAATACATGAAAACGAGACGTTGGCTGCTCAAAGTAGAACCTGAAGTTAATGCAATAAGTTTCTTTTTGTGTACTGCAGTGCCTACTGCCTCTTGCCTAGATCTAGCTGTTTGCTGCCTTTTGCCTCTTTCCTCGGATCCTACTATCTCTTGCCTAAGATCTACTTGTTTGCTGCCTATTGTCTTTTTTTTATTTATTCTTTTTTTTTTTTAACATGGTTGTACATACCCATCTAAGTTTTTTTGTTTGTTTTTTAGCGTGAGAAAGTATATTCCGATTAAAGGCCTGTTTATAGAGCGAAAGGCCGCACCTTAACAATCATAGAAAGTATACTATATCGCAATATCTTTTTTTCTTCTTCTTCTTTTTGTGAAAAAAAGAAAGAAAAAAAAACACAAAAAAACCCGTAATATAGTATTATAGTGAAGAATGCAGCTAGAATGCTGCTGATGGTGTTTAAAGATGTATGATAAACTTAATCTACTGTTACATGCAACTTAGATTCAGTATTGACAAGATTTAAGTCGACTTCATTTATTGATTCTAACTTGGCAAACGGTG
>JAULBZ010001369.1:0-22570 GCA_032360805.1 Neoturris breviconis | reverse complement strand
AATTCTGCGATGAATTTTTTGCTAATGGAAATCCACCTTTATATCAAAAAGTGACTGACAGCCGCCGCCGCCGCCGCCGCGAAACGTCTATTCCAATAACTCACACTACTCCGGATGTGTGATTTAATTAAGGTTTGAAAATCACCCTCCATTTAATTGTTGAATATGAAAGCACTTGAAAAATATAAACCAACACTTCTTATTTCAAGTCTTTATTCTCAAGTTGTAAGAGTTTTAAACTTTTGGAGCTTTTGTAAGTCTGAATTCAGAATATTTTTAAAATTTGAAGAATTTATGACATCACAATTGTGCATTATCAGTACCCAAAATATTGAACGCTTATAAAATCTTAAAATATCCAAAAACTTGCCAAAGTCGCAAAACTCAAAATTAAAAATAGATCACAATTTGCATGATTCAACTAGTTCCAAACTTATTTTGATTTTTCTGCATAATGCCATATTATAACAATATATGGTTCAATTTCCTTGAAATCTTCACAGATTGTATGACTTACTTGCCACATGGTTGTGTAAAAAATTTAAATACAATTGGCCAGTATTTTATACAATAAAACCAAAAAGGCTAACACAAAAAGAGGTCTAGA
Source organism: Neoturris breviconis (assembly GCA_032360805.1). Taxonomy (NCBI): domain Eukaryota; kingdom Metazoa; phylum Cnidaria; class Hydrozoa; order Anthoathecata; family Pandeidae; genus Neoturris; species Neoturris breviconis. Next base: position 21,963 of record JAULBZ010001369.1, on the reverse strand, counting down.
ACTAGTTAAATTATTTGAATTTTCTCATTGAGTTTTACAATTGTGGCAAATTTTATGCTTCCTTCTTTAATATTTCAGATATAGTAAGCTTTCAAAGTTTTGGATTCTACTAATGCCCAATTGTGATGTCATAAATGGTAATCTGTAGTTTTAAAATATTTGAAAATAAAAGCTGGAGGTTGGTAGTCAGAGGTCGAAATAGGAGCAAATAAACACTGTGGAGAGATTTTTGAGCATAGCTTCAGCAAAAATCAATCATCCACAGAGATAATTTGTTCTCTCGACCGCTAATAATGGTTTGTCATTTAATAATCTTGTTTATTAGATCACTCGAAGTAAGGTCTTTGACTTACCTGGTAGGTCTCCATTTTCGCTCGTACTTTGAATATAAACGGTTTGAATGAAGCTTCAAGAAATATTTTATCGAATTCTGATTCCTCCTACAAAAAAAATAAAAAATAGTACAATCTCTCTAATTCGAGCAATACCTTCTGGTCCCTTCCTGATAGAAAACCTTTCTCTAATTAGAGCCATACCTTCTGGTCCCTTCCTGATAGAAAACCTTTCTCTAATTCGAGCAATACCTTCTGGTCCCTTCCTGATACAAAACCTCTCTCTAATTCGAAACCTCCCTGATTAGAGGTTCCACAGTAAATAAATGTTTTCAAAATCACATAGACAAATTGAATGCATATAAAACATCTGTGCAGAAGGGACTTGCAAGAATTGATTGCTACATAAAAACATCTAATTATAAAGATACTATTTCCAACCATAAACATACCTCTTCTCGTAGTTTTCCTAATTTCTCTGCAGTCACACCAAGTATAACTTCTGCACTTTCTTGAAACGATGTGATCCACTGATTCCCAGAGAAATCAGCAATATTGGACTGAAAGAAAGAATACCATTATCATACTTCCTGTAAAAAAATCATCAGAATGAGATCTAAAACGTTTGGACAAAGTTATTCGAGATAAATCTCTATGTCACAATGTACACGGAAGAGATGAGAATGTGTCTTGCATTTTTTAACTCTGGAAAACTATATATTTGAATGATTACAAAACAGATTTATTGAGATTAACTTAGGTAACAAGAAACATCTCTTATTACAACAGTCAAAAATTGCAAAAAGTTCAAATTATGGAAGAAAATCGTTGCAAAGAATCTAAAAAAATCGCTCAAATTATAAAATGTTTAGATAACAGAATTACGAGTTATAGAGGTGAAATTCAAATGTGGTCGATCTAGCAAAAGTTCAAATTATACATGACATTTGAATTTCAAAGGTTTAACTGGACTCAATTTGTTATTTTTTACTAGGGACCATCTAAGGCGAAATTTAAGTTGAAAAGGAAATAATAGCACAATTTACAATGTAGCCTGTTGAATGATGTTAATTTTAAAAGAACCAACTTTGAGGTCGTTAAATCACATATTTCTATGATTTGATAGTTTCTATTCTAATTTATTAACAGCCACATGCATTTGCTATGTTACTCAAGTGAAATATAGCGGTCGCATGATAGACAAAAGGTTGCTAAATGTACAGAACCAATGATAGTTTTAAGAATAATTTGCACAAAGTTATTCACAGGTACTATCAGTAAAGTGCAATCAAGTAAACCCTAATGCTCTGTGTTTAGAGTTGTGACAATTTTAAGTAAACAACGCATCAGACTGGGGTAACGATTCCAGTTTCTGCAGCAGGATTTGAACTTTGGTGAAGTTTGGTGTCCGTCCGAAATAATCCATCCAACATAGATTGATTTTTCAAGTTTTTTTCAGAATTGCAAATTACGCTATCTATCAGAATAATTTAAAGTCTGCTCAATGTTTCTACGTCGAGATATGTTATTGATTGTCTATTACATATCTCATAAATCTTGACTTTTTAAACTTTTCACAGACCTACATTTCTGAAAAAAGCTGAAATAAATTAAATTCAACAACAGGCACTGGAGACACGCTTGACTTGTAATGCACTGGTTTCTTCGAAATGAAAAGGTTGGTAGAATAACTGGTTTCTTCTTATTGTAAGACCATAAAGTGCAATTGTTGACTCGGTACTTTACACCAAAGTATTTACACTAATTTCACATTAACTCACCGAAAGTATTAGTCGATATTTAAAATCAGGATATGTTCTATCACATTTTTCACATCTATATTGACCATTTTCTTCAGTAACTTTTTTATTACAATCAGCACCAGGACAAGCCTTTAATACAAAAGTTATTCCTATACATACCATAGTGTGTAACACCCCTCTGACCTCCCTGAAAAATTGACCCCTTTATATAGGTCCACTACCACACTCAAAAATTGCAAACCCATACAAAAAACTACATACAAAAAATCTCTCGACTGCCCCCTCCCCCTAAAATAATTTTTTCTCCATATTATTATTTTTTTAGAGTAAGTGAAATAGATGTATTGATGTTGATGATTAAAAAGATAGATGTTATTGTTTCCGGTATTAGAAAAAACATTTTTTTGATGTATATAGTTCCTTAAAGTTAATGGAAGTTGCTAACAAATTAGATTTTTCTCTTGGGTATTAACCGAAACTCATAATGTAACAACAATTATGTTGCAACTCCCTGAAAAAAATACTATATACTATATCGCAAAATTAAATATTAGGTCGAAATTTAATAACCACAAATTTCGACAATTTTGGAGGTCGTGAAATTTTATACCCGCGACATTAAATCAATATAGAATATATACACGCGCCTACTTACATATATAGAATGTAAAATAAAAGCGATCTTTACTAAACATTTATATTCTCAAAATGATTAATCACTGCAGATAAGTGATACGAAAAAGCGTAAAATACCAAATGAATAGGCTAAGTGCCATAGTTGAAAATTAATAAAAGATTTCTGAGTCTTAATTTCATATTCTTATAACAGGAAAAAATAACGTCAGTTAACTGGTTATCATTAGGTTATAAACTTTGATTAAATGTGATCAAATTTTTAAATCTCCACATATTAAAATCTTTTTCAGATATATCCCAGGTTGACAAAATCGAGAAAAAAATTAATAGAAAAAAGGTCAGTAGTCTTAAAAATTCACGTTGATAAAAAAAATTGTAGCAGCACATCACGAACATGTTGTGATAAAATGGAATGGAAAGGTTCTGGAGATGGAAATGGTGTGGAAAGATTTAATTAATAAAGCTTACCTGGTACATACAATTTTCTTTTCTTAAGAAAGCACAAAATGCACGCACATTGAAATAATCAGCCTATAAATGAAAATGGAGAGGTTTAGTTGAACATAAATCTATGGAAATAACATCTAACTCAGTATAACGAGTTGTTTGCTTATTAATCCTATTTTACCTGGGGCATTTTGGTAGCATACATGACCTAGGGGATTAAGCTTACGTAAATAGGCCAGCAAAAGATCTTCAAAAATAAAGATTGGGAAAGGCTTTTAACTTTCTGTTCAGAGCTCTCTGATGAGTTTCTATAATCCTTGTAGAAAATTGAGGTTAAAAACCAGAAGTGTAATAAAATCTGAAAAAATAATTCAGCACAGAGATTCTTAATATCAAATCAGGGTTTAAAGTTTCATGTTTATTCCTTGTTTTAAAAAATATTACATTTTGGATTTTTCAAATCATTAGGTGGGAATTACTAGGAACTTGTGAGGTGCTTTCAGGTTATGGCCAGTATGAAAACCAATTGTTTAATCCACCTAGCTTTTAGCCCAATAACGTAGAATAGGCTCGGAGTCTGTCTTGCGAAGTTTCAAGACACTAGAAAGTGTGGAAAAGTTCAAAAAAATCTTACCAATTAATTTACCGCTCTTTTAAACATCTGATAAACCTTGAAATTCATGGAAAATTCTTTCGCAAAACCCAGTATTTTATGACCACGAAAATATATTCCAACAAAAACTAATTATATATATTTTTTTAATTTCTATTTTTCTTACATACATACAATACAAAATTAATATGTACTTGCTTTGTTGTTCTTGTGTTTTAACTCTCTTGTTTTACGGAAAAAAATCATTATATCAAAATGCAAATTTTGTTGAAAATGAATTTCAGGGGAACATAAAATTAATGATTATTTTATGGGGATTGATTGTGCGTTTTTTACAGATTTTAAGGCAAACCGTGAAAATAAGTTCACACAAAATGTTCCAAGATTTCTCATCTGCAAAAGTTAATCCTCACAAAATATTTGAAGATGGCTCAACTGCAAAATTTAGCAGGTGGTCCCTGGGAAATAAATCCATGGATAATTATCTAAACACCTTCTTCTGGACTTTAATTTAAAAAAAAAAAATCTACAGCACTTTATAACGAAAATAAATTCCACCAAAAGGTTGGCCAAAAGCGTGAAAATAAATCCCTGTTAAAGTTTAAGAATTAGCAAAACTGCAAAAATATATCCAATCTGGGAAATTTAATCACCACAAAAATTAATCCCATGCACAATATTTTTTCTTGTCAAAATTTCTGTCTGCAAAAATTTCTGACTTCAAACTGAAATACGAAGAACAAACCTTCTCCCCCATTCCAAGATTCTCATCTTTGATTTGGGAAATAGTTTTGAATGCACCACCAGCACCTAGAAGGTGAAAAGTTTCAATTATACTATTTCAGTATAAATAAGTATCACAGCTAAGTTACTTTTACTTTTAGATAAATTGCAAGGTCATTGATTCAGCATACTTTCCCTGGGAACGAATTTTGGAGATATGACCCTCTACTTGTAGATGTTTTCATGTTGTCACATTCATTAAGATACAATACTAACTCTTGACATACAACTACAAAGCCCTAACCTATACTCAATTCACTTTTGCTTAAGAAATGTGCTGAAGAGGGAGAGAAGGGTATAAAGTAGTATAACCATACCACTCATTCTTTGTCCAGACAATGAAGTTGCTTGCTCGTTTACTCCTCCATTATCGTACCTAGAGAAAAGGAGAGAAGAAAAAAAGTTATCAAGAGAAAACTAATGGCAAGAGTAAATTTCAGCAAGTTTTTGAGATGGTATTAGTCACACTGATTAGTTGATCTATTCATCAACGACAACATTAAAATCATGATATATTAAGGAAAACTCACCATCCGCGCAATTCGTGAGCTTCAGCAATATCGGGATTCACGTGAAATATACTTGAATTTAAGATCGATAATGATCTACCACCAAAGTCAGAAACTTTTGCTCCTTTGATGGCTACCACAGGATTGCGTGATGCATATTCTTCAAACTTTTCAGCCTAAATATAAAAAAGTAATATTTGAATAAACCCAGACATTGTTCTAGCGTCTTTCCTGCTGACTTTGAACAAGTTTTTGGCTGCTCTGGAAAGGTTGGTATTATTTATAGACATACCACTCACCCTTACACATTTGAAAACACAACAAAACAATAGTTTGGCATTTCAGGGTAATTCAAGACCGGAAAATATACACCTAAATGCCACTCTGGTATTTACCTACAGATTTCAAACATTTTTTTGCATTGCACTCGATTTTCTTGCTGCCTGAATTATGTCACAGAAAAGCCTTTAAACCCACATGTGGCAGTACTGTAATACACCGATTAAACGCCCGAACACTTTACGGTATATGCTTTCACAGTATATTAAAAACTACATGGAAATTACAGTAAAAGCTCCAAAAAAAGAGGCAAAAAAGGGAAAGATTTGCAGTAAAAGTTAAGAAATTCAAGCCCAGACCGTAAGACTGGCATGTCTGGTTAAAGGGTTTAAGTTTCTCAAAAAGGGAGACAGGAAAAGGGGTTTTTGAAGTAAAAATGAGGGAGGGGAAAGTGAAGGGGATAGTTAAAGGGGATATAATAGTTAAATTTAATTGCAACAGGAAAGTCTTTCTTCATAACTAAATTAATTCGCTGGTAAAGATTAAATTGGTAAGTAGAAAGGTAAAAGAGATGTTCAAAAACAATATTAATATTATATCGTACCTCACTACCCCATAATGTAGCATTTATGGCAGCACCTGATTGATCAACAATAGTAACCTCTCGCTTTGATACCTGGAAAAAATACTTAAATAATTAAAATAAAGCTGATATATTAGTTGTGTTTTCATTAACTTGCTACTCTTCCCTCTAGTCTGAAAACGCATCGTAAATTAAGAAAATTCTAAGCACCCATGATGTAAAGTTTTGCCTACATGACTTATGAGCAGAACAGAAAAATAATTTAAACGGCAATAATGACTTACTGAGCAGGACAGAAAAATAATTTAAATGACAACAATGTTTAACTTACTCTATGCATGAAAGGCTGAAATGCAGGGAATACTTCATTTATGCTTAGCAAAAGTTACAAGGTCTTTGTAAAAGAAAAAACAAACGAGTGTATCAGAATCTCTGTGATCAACTGAGCGGTTAGTTGTACCTGTTTGTTTGTAGCTTTGGTTGTTATTTGTGACACATCAGCAACTGTCTTTACAACACCAATTATATCTATGACAACAACCACAAATAAATTAACAAGAGCCTCAGTAAAAATCAGAGAAAACTCTGTTTTGTTTGGCCTTATCACACTCTCTTGTTAAAGATTCATTAATATGAAATTTACTTATTTCTTTTATGGTTATGGTTCCATCGTTCGTGTCTTCCCTATTCATTGATTCATTTTGCTCAAGTTTTCCTTTACAATACTCCTGCGAGTAGTCAGACATAATTGCAAATTATTGCTAGTCATTACTTCACCTTGCTTGTCCGTATGTAATATGATAATTTTTAGCTAAAGTTTGCTAAATCTCATAAAAAACGATGCGGTGGAGATTCTTATTCTAACTGTTATGTTGTACGGTTTTAACCTAATGTGACATTGGACATACTATTCCACTAATTCATGATAATAATAGTACATGATAATCCGTTTCAATCCAGGGGAATCTAAAATCTAACCTTACAAGTTATAAACTTTTGATTATTGAATTGATTTGACCATAATGCTAGTCTTTGCTAGTTCAAAAATCCGACCTATTGAAATTTTAGTTAAGACTGGGACCGAGTAAACATGTGACATCATGGTGGTCATAGCAGTTATAGCAAACCATTTTTAAAAGCTGTATACATGGTCCTATATCATCACTATGAAGTGTTTTTTGGCAACAATCTGTTTTGTTACTTATTTTTATTGTCTATTACTTATTTTCTTTTGTTCTCACCATTACTATTCTTTTTTTTTTCATCTGAAAGGATGCATGATGGGGAGAAGGTACTTTCTTACATTCTACAGGTTTGGTTCGATTTCGAAAATAAAATAAACAATGAAGTAGCAGAATTATGTTAATTTATAAATATCCGCTTGGTTTTGTGAGCCAAGAGGAGCATTAAACCATATGGTACAATAGTTACACTTTTCCGACAGATAAAATCATTTTAGATGAAATGAAATGTTTGTAAGTACAAAAACAAAAAAATCTTGTGCTGGGCTATAATCGTGCCAATTTCATTCCTTCAATATCAATAGTTCAGGGGTAAGATAGGGGGCGATTATTAATTCAGAATATTTTAGGAGAGGCGCTCAAGCGAGGAGGGGGGGGGGGACTTATTCGAGGTTGGGCGCTTAATCGAGGAGATAGGGTACTCCAAAATAATATATCATAAACACATAACATAAAAGAGAAATGATTTTTTTTTTTTTTATTTTTATTTATTTATTCTATATATCCTTTCTTGATAATCTGTTTTCTAATCGCTTCTCAAAATCTCTTTATAACACAATTTGATATGATTTAATCTAACTTCATAATATTTCCTCAATTAAGCGCCCCAGGGTGCTTATTTATTTAAACAGTTTTAGGGGGGCTTATTCGAGGAGGGGCACTCATTTAATTTTTTTTGGGAAATTGAAAAAGAAAAACATAAATCAATGAATGTAATACAGATATGTGTTGTTAAGTATTACCAGTTGTCATACAAATTTCATATAGAGCGAGATCAAAGAATCTAGAAATTGCAGAAACTCTTTTCCAAGAATTTAAAAAAGCATCTCCTGGGCTATACACCGACATGAATATAAATGTAATATATAACTTTAAAACAAAAACGAAAGTTTGTTTTTATTAATAAGTTTTTTTTGAAAAGAGAGGAGGGCGCTTATTTAATATAATTTTAATTAGGGGGTGTGCTTATTCAAGGGTGGGCGCTTAATCAAGGAAATACGGTAATCTTATTTCAAAAAAATAAATTTTAGCTTGCTAGCACCTATAGCTGAGAAAATATAGGTGCACGTACCTCATGAATTGTTGCTTATAGGTACATGTGCCTATTAAATAGGAGCATGTACCTTTAAGTCAAGGAATACAGTTTATCTGGCATTTGACTACTCACCAACAAGAGCTTCTTTATTTACTTCCTCTATATCTTTAATCTGTTTAAAATTAAATTGTAGTTTGGGTAAGTCACATTCTTCAGTGCACTAGAAAAAAGATATTGAACTGCAATTTGTGTATGTACTTAATAAAAATAAGTTAATAATAATTACAGATGGTTAAATGAAATTCACCGTTACTCTTAGTATTATATTTGCTAAACATTAGGAACACAATTGATTTTCGCCCGGATTTTTTTTGTTTTTAATGTGATAAGATATAATTTCCAGACCTGCTGTTTACTGGATTTAACAAATTTTACAACCGAATTTAATCGAAACAGGTAAGCCTTTGATAATACGAAGTTCCATAAAATCTCATAGAACAAATTCATAGAAATCCAAATCAAGGGTGGAAGGCGATGATCTGAGTGGTGTGCAGCTCTTTCAAAACAGTTGTTTCTTACAAATAATTCAGTGACTCTTCCTAAGACACATTAAGCATAGAAGACATCGACGCTAAAGAAGTAAAACTGTAAATTTGTAGAAATATGTGGGTTTGTATGTTTCAAAATTTCTCCTCTGCAGCAATTATCTTAATTAATGTCGAGTTTACAAGCCTGTGCCATATCCAGAGTTTTTTTGACAGCATTTTTTAAATTACTGAAAACTGACTATAGTATCTCTGCCTCCCCAAGTAGAAAATTTTGAGATTTTCTTTTTCGGATGGGCGAAAAATACGTTTCCCATTGAAATAGTTCTTTCAAGATAGAAACAAGCTACAAGCCTGAAAATTTGCATGTAATTAGTACTACATTAGCCTACTATAGGGCGCCAAAATTGACAAAAATTTAAATATTTTACGGTCAGCTTCAGTCGAAATTAGTTGTTCTGTAAAATACACACGACTATTTGACACTTATTAAATCCTACTTAGTCTTTTATTATCAAAATTAAGAAAATGACCGATTATCTACAGTTCTATGGGGTGCCAAAGGTATCAAAATTAATAAAAAAGTTATTAAAAAAACAACTGTAGAGGAGAGCAATAAGAAGATATCCTTAAAAAAACTGTGGAGGAGAGCAATAAATAACTCATATGACATGTACTGAACAATATTGAAACAATAGATCATTCAATAAAGTCTGACCAAAAATTAATAATTTCCCAACCAACCAACTCAAATTAGATATTTTTGAAAATTAATCTACTCCTTGCCTTGGTTGTGCGTGAAAATTAAAGATAACATATACCGTGACTAAGCCAAAGTTAATAGGCAAAAAAAAAAATTCTCGTTGTACGAAAATTAACATGTGAGCAAAAAAATAGTATGAATAAAAGTATGTACTGTGAACCGAAACTATGCTCCACTCATCCACAGCTTTCTAAAACTGGTGAAAAAAGAAAATCTAACCACTTCAATGATGGTATCGCTATTCAATGACATTTCATAATCGTTCTTCAGAGATGTATATTGTTTATTAGCAGTCTTTAGAGATCCTTTTGTAAAGTAATACACCTGAAATATATAAAAAATACATAAATTTCTTAGTCAAACAATCATGCAAAAATGCCAAAGAAATCAATAAACCGCAAGTTCATTGACACAAACCTTCTCCCCAAAAATCATTAATTTCTCTCTCAGAATTAGAAGTAAATAAGTTAAAACCTTGCATTTGTAAAGAATGATACTATGCTCTAATGAATAGGAAGTTTTGAAACTTTGTAGAAAAAAAACATTAATGCTACATGTGCTGATAAGAAAAGGATATAAATCTGTTTTAATATTTTTTAGTCTTCCAAGTCTGATATACTGAGATGTATTAAAAAGGTTTATTTGATTTTCAAACTGTAAATGTGTTGTCAATCTTCTTAAAAGTTTTGCATTAAATTGTTTGTGGATATATACTAATTTATAAGTTTGTTACTGGAGTAACTAGTAAGTGTGTGGCCATTTATGTACAATTAACCTGCAGACTAGAGGCTTAGTTATTACTCTCACAATACCATCAACACAACAGGTTAAATATTTTCTTTTTGAATCAGGTCTCAAAATTTCAGGAATTCGCAGAAACTAAGTTGTAATCCTTTTCGGGACCCATCGGTTCCGTGGCAAACTGACAGCTATAGCGGTTCTGTGGAGAATATTTAAGATCCACAGGTTCCGTATTTAGGTTCCGTTATTTCTTATCTGTAGTATTTTAAACTTGAAGTATACCGAGCTGGTTAGTTTGCTTTAAGTAATCAAGTTTTATCTCGTATGCAGCAACAAAATAACAGAACACAAATACTGATCCTGAAATTCTCATAACGTAATTAAAAAAGGATAAATCCTCCATGGAAGGAACTGATATCCCTGTGAACATTTGGGTTCCAAATAGATTACAATGAAACCTTAACTGAATGTGAATCATACACAACGCAATTTTAGTAGAACTTTTTAATGTTACATTTTTTTTGTTCTTTTTTAAGGTTTTGTATGACAATAATACAATTATTTGAAAAAGCATGCTGCATGATGTGTTTGAAATATCACTGTGGAGGATTAATTTTGAAGGGTTGTTACAGGTTTTCTAACCAGAAGCAATGCTCAAAAGTCACTCCTCCAACGTCAAACACTGGCATGGGTGTATTGTAGTACATACCTTCCCAGCCTCCAACAAATCATAATATTTATCAACAACATCATTGAAGCCTGTAGCTCGTATCTCTGCCTAAATGTAAATCTACAGAGTAAGTACCATCTCAATATCAATGGCAGACAAGATAATCTTACAAATTCATTTTTGCCAACTAATACTTTGTCCTTTGGAAAAAATGATGATAATTTTAATAGTAATGATAGTAACATGTTACAGGGTTCGAATTATCGCTTTGCATTTTGAAATTTGTGAAGTAAATATAAACTGTATAATGTAGACTTGGCAAACAAAAAATTAATCACTCGAGAATAGTCAAATAAGCTAAAGTAGCTTGGGCAGAAAAACTTCAGAACTCACAGAGAATAACACCTAACACATTCTTCTTTACTCATAACTGACAACAACTACAAAGAGAGTCAATTTAGTATCCATGGAGAAGAGTGTTACGTTAACAATGTAACTGAATTAGTACTCTTCTTCACAGACACTGAAAAGAACTATGTACATACAGATTCATCAACCAAATCAGCACTGAATAATTTCCCCTCTCCTCTTGAATTGCTCCAAGTTCGAATTGCAGATTTATTAGTAACTCTGGCTCGGATAGTCCATCTAGAATATTGTAAATAATAAGGATGAAGTAAGTGTGTAGTTTTACTAAAACCAACTATTCCCATTAAAATAAATTTTCAGTATAAACATGTTCAGTAAACAAACTTATGAATAACACCTATTACCTATATTAGTGACTTTGGATAGATCGCTAATAATAATAACAATGTTAAAAATAACAATTTCAGCAAATTACAGCTAATTCAAAGTTTTGTTATATCTGTTGCTTGAAACTTGACCAATGCTTAAAAAAGCGGCCTAAGGTATATACTTTCTATTTATAATAAAAATGACATCTTACCTGTTTTGGTATGGCGTCAATGATGCAATTGGAAAAACGTTCTTGGAACCAGATTTAGCTGATGAACTAAATAAGAACAATTATTCCTGGAGCATTCTCTTTTTTTAGGATAAATTTACATCAAAACTAAATTCAGATAAAAAAGCCTCAGACCTCTGAATTCATGTCAGCATTCCCCTGGAGAAGCATCTTTGGAGACTAATTTGCAGTCACTGCAAATTAGCCTCCAAAGCAGGAGAATGCGGTTGTGAATTTAGAGGCCTGAAGCATTTACCTCTATTGGTTGAAGAAATTATCAAATTAGGGTAAAAATAACTTTCCATGTTCCCAAACAAGGATCTATATACTCAAAACAGGTAGTAGGGTTAAGCGTTTATGGTTATGTACTCGTATTGAATGACTTTGGTAGAAAAGGTGAAATTAGATTACCTTCCAAAACCGTTTTGCTTTGGTGGAGCTGGTTTGTTATTATACTCTAAAATACAATGTTATCGTAACAATAAATGTCAATATATTACCTTATATTTTGACCAGATAATAATGCCAGAATAAAAAAATGACCCTATTTTGTCAGAAAATAAATAAAAACAAACATTAACATGATGCATAATGCAGTTAGTTTATGATTATCAAATTGCATTTTGTTGTTCCTTGGTCAATTATTCCTATGAAAATATCTCCTGGATTTGAAAAATACTTGCTATGACGGGAAAGTGTGAGTAACTATGACAAATGATACCATTTTGGAAACCCAGGGCTTTCCACAACTCCATTTCACTGTTGTTGATGTGTTACAACATACACGGGAAGTGCTCAATGTAGGTACACTCAAAAACAGTAGATCTACGTAATCTGCAAATACACAAACCATAGATCTACGTTATCCGGAATAAATCTTACTTTGCTGCCCATTCTTTTGTCCACCAACATTGTTAGGATTTTGATATGGTTTTGACGAATTATTATTGTTGATTACTTCTGTGAAAGGAATAAAATAATATTAGTTATATAATGATTTTTTGAAACCCACATAAAGAGCCTGAATATAGGCCACCAAACCGAGTGAAAGTTAAACCCAGCACATAAATATGAATTGCATACACACATTATACATCATAACATAATGTACACATTAAAGAAAAATAGACAATATGCAAACGTTACCGTCTAGTAATATAGGAACATACGATTTTAATATTTTAAAGAAATCATGACTTTTTAAATTAAATTTAATAAATTAAGACTACATGTACAGGATATGCTACATGTTTGATTTAGGTAAAAATTATATATACTATATATGGACCTGTATTATTTGTATAGTATATTATTGTATATATTATAATATACATATACCTATGTACATAGAATAGTATATAACATATAGGAAATAGTAAATATAGTACCTAGTTCTATGAACTCTATGTGGTGTGTGACTATTACGGTGAATGATTGACGATGGTTACTAAAACGTCTGAATGTATTTGAACCGCTGACCTTGGCATTTCTAGCCCCACTTTTCCAACTGAGCTACTGGTCCTAATACATTTATTTTTGTTTGAGATACCAAAAGGTTCGAAACCCAAGTATTCGAGATATCGAGAGTCGACTGTATGTATATAAGCTATACTTTGTGCTTGGTTTGCTTACATTTCCCGTTTTACCTACCATTTTGTGGGTCATCTTATTAGCATGGGGGCCCCACAGTTATTCCACTTTCATTCTGCTCGATCGCTGTTTTCTTCAAGGGATTTTAGTTTATACCTAGTAATATCTCATTCATCACACTATTACTGATTCATTACAGCATAATAATAGATATTACGTAATCGAATATGGTCTCTCCATAGCGTCATAATATTGTTAGTTCTGTACTTTGTGTGGGGTAGAAAAGACAGAGTACCTCAATCAAGGAAAAATCTGTCAACAAGAGATGCTCACAGTGTTCATTGGTTAAGAGGAGATAGTTGAAAGAGTCATTGGTTTTGGCATACAGCTATTTAAGTCTGGTAGCCACCGAGAGCATAGCTGTGCTCATATCTACCAACATTATCAAACCTTCTCTCTCTTCTGTATCCACCTCTGCTGCCGGTTATGTATTAAGCTCCAATGACCTAGAGGTTCAACAACCAAACATTGATTTTCCGATAGCTACAATACAAAATATTATCATGGACGAGCTAGCAAATTTTATAACTCAATATAATCTGAAACTGCATGCTCAGCAACTCTCACCGAGTCGTTACCCCCTCAATCTGCAGCCATTTTACAAGTTGGCTACCATAAACTCATGCCACTGATCACACAGAACCAAAACATTCTGTTGACATTACCGAGATTATAACTGGCACATTTACCTCTGTTTCCAAGAAGTAATCTTTTAACTTTGATTTGTTATTACCGTAATTATTCGATCAAGCGCCCCATTCAGATTTTTATATAAGCACCACCTTTCAATAAGCGCTACAGAATAAAGCTGAATAATTAGATGTGTAAATCATGATAAAATTTCTTATCATTAAATCAATAGACTACTTTCTCTCTCTTTTCTTCAATCCAAAATTATAAGCGCCCCTGTAAAACTTGAGATTTTTTTACGCGCATCCCTTTCTAAGAAGCACCTGGGCACTTGTTCAAATATTATGGTACCTCCGGTAATAACTCTAAACACATTTAATATCAATGCAAACAGTGCTACACCATCTATTTCATTAACTCCAGACCGTCAGAAAAACAAGACTAAGGTGACATACTTTTATTCCTGGGTAACAGAATGGAATAGCTTGAATAACAAAGCGCCATTACCCGTTTTGCCACTCAATACACCTTCTCCATCTAGTCTGACTACGACTGCTTATTCAGATACAGACCGGTTAGATATCTGCCTATGTTATGAGCTCTAGTAGACGACCAGCTGTGTAACTTTTATGTACAAGAAGGTTTCCCAGGAAAACATTTTTTCCCGATGCTAAAGTTCTAGAAATATTTCAAAAAAATTGATATAATTTAAATCTCCAAAAATTGAGGAAGAAGCTTCCCAAAATACAAAATGGATGCCATGGTCAATGTCTCATGGAAAATTAAAATGTCAAAATTTCCACCTCTTCCCTTATCATTGCCTAGAATGCCGATACCAAATTTGAAGATTTTTTTAAAATCATTCCCCCATCTCAAGGCTAAGGCCACTACTAGGAGTGGGAGTACTTTTTTATTCTCTCCAGATCTTAATCAGTCACTAGACGGATGATACAACCCTAAATCTACCCTATTAACCTTGAAACATGGCTGGAATAACTATACAGGGGAACAGGTAGGTACCATGCCTTTTCATTTCGGTCCATTGGACCAAAAACGTAATTTGGACCCTTTTTGCCAGCAACTCGGGCCAGAGCAGACAAAATCGAAAAATTGTTGGCGAGTCCTTCTAAAAAATGCCTCACATATGCTGGTACCAAATTTCAAAATGGTAGCACTTTGGGAACATGGTCTATCAAGAAAAGCTGCCACAAAATGATAGTAATAGCCTATCCAAACTTTGTTTGGTGGTCTAAAAAGTACTAATTTTCAAGATCACAAACTCCATACAAAACTGACAAACCTTTTTTAATAACAGGTTTAATTTGAGTATGATTAACAACTAGATCAGAAAATTGCTCTGGTTCACCAATCTTTCCAGCTACATCATTGGCCTTTTGAATAACAGTCAACTCAAGAATGATAAGAATTTTCCTAAAATAATAAAACACTGTCAAATATTAAGAAATGATTTACGTTCAATGACTTTATGTTCAAATCAAGTTCGGTATTTTCACTTATTTGCATATCTCAATTGCACTAAGTTTCTGCACAACAAGAGTTTTTATCATCATCTTCGGTATACGATAACTTCACAATTGCATTTTACTGCAATCCAGACAATCTAGACCAACACACAGAAAAAATATTGTACAAACCACACACAAATGCAACATAAACAGGACAATAAGTACAGAATGAAAAGAGAACTTAAAGACAGTATGGAAAGTTGATCTTAAATTGCTTATAATTATCTGAAATATCACCCTGCAAGTTTTTTTTTAATCTTACTTGGTTCGACTGAAAATTGACATAGAAAATCACTCGTCCTCACCATTTGAGTAAACCTGTTCCAAAATATATAAACATATCAGCGATCACACGTGGGTATGGTAATTATAATTAACATCTAATTTTCACTTAATTAATTGTAAACCAGGACTTATTCTAAAGTTACTCATGTGTAAAATTAGAATTTACAATTTCCGATTCAAACTTGTAAATATGACTTGAGTATGTGTAAAAGGTAAAAGTTTTTTATATAAGAGAAAAAGTTTTTATAAGAGAAAAACAGTGAAAATATGAACAGTGTATATAAAGAAAGTATGATTTAGCTATTGGATGAATTCTTTAAAGATTCTGTTTCTTCTTCGATGCAAGATGTCTCAAGGTCGGTTTTGTTAAGACACAACATTTGGAATGCTTAAAATGCTGTGTTAACTATAGTCAATATTTTTGAGGTTGGAGCTCTGTAACTATTCATACTCCTTGCAGCATTTACATTCAATTACCGTATGTAATATAACGCAATGGCTTTTGCATCTACACCAGTAGAGATTCTCCACCCTACTCGAGTTCATTGACATCTTCATCATCAGAGTTATCAGACAAGAGTTACACTGCTAGAGGTTTTTCAGCTCAAACTCTGTGTATTCTGGTTCATTAGTGTAGTCTGGTGTTGACGGTTAAATGATACTGTTAGAATCCACTTGAACAATAAAAGTCATCAAAACTAATTTACTTTGATAGACTCACTGCTTACACGTCTTTAAGAAACCGCAGTGTGTAATAGTGATAAAAGTGGACAAGAACAGGGCAATTAAAGCCGCTTTTTGAGATTATTATTAAAAATATGCAAATATTTGACTACAATGGAATGTTTTTATCTACAAAACAGTGTTTGTAATTTCCAGTCATTAGTTCTCCTTGAAGTAACGTTGAAAGTATACCCTCTAATATAACTTTTGACTGTAACACATTTTATATATTTTTTTTCTTCTACCATATTATGTATCTAGTCAGTGGACCTTATTTTGATTATCTATACCTTGTTCCCTGTATAACATTGCAAGTAAAACGGTTCATTTGTATAATAGCTTTCACTTCTACCATATCCTCATTCACCATATCATTCAGCTGTGTACCAAGCATAGCGGCTATAAAGAAAATCATATCAGTACCCCATGATAATTCTAAATTATTCTTTTAAACTGGTGCTAAGAAGCATAAGCAAGTGAGGGACAACTTTGGCACTCAAAAATGAATGATAGTAAGCTTAAGATCTTATGTGTCCAAAGATGTGACATGACTGCTAATTCATATCCATCCTGCCTGTTTATGTGTGTTGTATTGTGGCAACTAAACAACTACAATACTGCCTGCATCGTATTGAAAGCAAGGTTTTTCATGCAAGGATGTGTCTAGTTAACTTATCATTACATGTACAACAAACTATTATAGTCCCTAAGCGCTTTTTAACGTTCAGCCATCATATTTAGGTTGCTACAAGAAGAATGTTGGGTAGATCTTTCTGGTGTTTAGCTATCATCATACGAATAAGCTATTTACAGATAGATAGGCAAACATCGTATTTTTAAATGTTTTACTTACACTCAACAACAAAAATTAATATTATAAAAGTGTTTTTACCCACATTGGTCTCTTACAGCTTAAAAAAATGATCTAGAATAACATCTGTGGTTCTAACTTTTTGCATGCTTTTCTCTGACATAAAAATTGTGCTGGATAAGAATATCAGTCAAAGCACAGTATAGTACTGAATGTGCAAAATTGCATGTGACTCTCCACCAGATACTTTCAATGTGTGTGTTTGTGGAGGAGAGCTGTTCAAAATTTCATGTTACTCTCCAACAACTATTCAATTTTTGTGCGATTGTGAAGGAGAGTGCTATCTATAGGCTTGCAAACTTCAAATTTACTTTCTTATGATGTTACCCAGCGACAAGATTGAATAGCAGGAAGATAAAGGAGCATATTTATTCTTTGCACGCACATACGTTAAAGCTCTATGGGGGAGATTAATAAATTTGTGCTCTTCTAAAAATGCAGGTTTTCATATTCTGCTATTAGTCTGTATTGGTCAACAATGTCAATAAATTAAACAATTACCTCATTGAAAGCGATCATGTTCACACATGGTTGGTATACAGAAATGGCATATATTACATTATTTATAGGAACTTATTTATAGACTAAGGAGCACAAATAAGGCTATTCATTTTATATTGTAATTACTGATTATTCTTTTTCTTGTAAAATGTTACCCTATTAGAAATAATAAATTATTTTCTAAACAATCCAAACCAACTGACTGCATATGAGAATATGACATATTAATGTCTAATCCAATGAGAGTTCAAGATCATACTGACCATGTACTCCCCAGGGACACATCAAGGGCAATTTTGATACCGGTATACAGGTATGGGAGCCCAAATTATGGAGCAACATGTCATTTCTTTCTGTATATTATGATACTAATGTACACGATTATTAATTCTAGTATCTGAAAAGGGTAAGCCTTTACCTGTACTATTCATATACCATCAAATAGAAGTAAGAGTAACTTTCACAGTTCGCATGCACTCAAATGAGACTCTTATGGTCAAAACAGATATGCCCAAAAAAGCTCTGGAAATGGCACCGCTCTCTTTTCAGTAGATGCCTGTCGGTCGCTTAGATAATGAATGGTTACAAATGACTGTGTTACCGTTATTTGTTGCTAAAGCTTATGACCAAGCCTTATGATTCGTATAAACACAACTTACATGTGTAATAATGGACTCCATCAGAAAGGACAAGTCTATAATAAAAATAGATAATTTTAAAATATGATTTAGTCAATTTCTAGTCTATAAAAATATACAAAAGTCTTAAGTCAGTGGTGTATCTTAAGATTTTCATCAATTAGATAAGCAAACATAACATTTCACTTGTCCGAAGAAAAAACCAATTGCCTAAAGAATATTCTGGAAGAATCCCACAATTTCTTCGTGCATAGTCGATCGGCTGACAAACCAAACACGTTTTGCATGAAATAATAGAATATTGTTTGGAAGAGAAGATTTATTTACAAATGATAAATATTGTATTTATTCGATTAAGTGCTCTAGCCCCTAAATAATTCAGAACATTTTAAGAGGAAGACAAACTTTTTTTGCCAAATCGCCTGCATAGGGTTAAGTTTCCTATGTTCACTGAGTGTCAGTCATCTTGTTTGGCCAAAATTTTCAGATGAAAGAATCACTATTGACACATTGTGAGTCAAAGATAGGCATGATCAGTGTGTATCACTTCAGGTTGACATAAGATATTGGTAAAAAAAGGTGAATATTAATATCTGCAATAATTGTACAGCAAACACGAGCTAATTTGAACACGACTGGGGATGAGCGATTTGTCCGAATTAACAAATGTTTAAATTATTGAAATTGGATTTAAAACATCAGTTAAACACCAACATGGAAGAAAAGTGCCAAATAAAAAAGTATTTCTTATCCATTTATGGTTGAGTACTTATGTTCAGAGGTCTGTGTAGCCTACAGGTTATCGATCCAATGCATCAACTAAATTAGTCAGTGATTTTTTTATGTATTTCATTTTGAAATATAGAAATTCCGAGAAAGACTTTGCATAACCTATGAAATAAGCAAGAAATCTTTCATTTTTTTGCAAAACCTCGCTACGAGTTCGAAGTTGCAGAGGTTTTATAGACTAAGGATATAAGGATTTTACTAACTACCTACCGATATCTATCTTGCCCTCCAGAACTAGATCCAGGTTGCAATTTTTTAACGCCCTAAACAAGAAGAATCTGTAAGGAGTGATTTTTTAGTGGAGCTTCAAGATTTGTAGCATTTAATTTCGAGCATATAACACTCAAAACAATATAATTAGAGACTTAGAGGCTGTTTACATGGAGAATCCAGCATGAAATTGATACCGGCATTTTACATCAAATGGTTTTATGTCGCTTGATCAATTATTAACAGAAATTTATCATTTTTCGCATGCAAATATATTGGTTTCATATTGGTTAATTTTGTTAAAATGTAAATCTCATACTAGTACAAAATCTTGTACCTATCTGCTAGAAAGGTATGAGATTCGTACCGGTACCAGTTTGATATCGCCAAAAAAGAAAACACTTGTTGTAAACAGCCCCTTATAGTCCAAAGACTGTCTGCAATAAAAAATATGAATTCTACATTGGAATGGAATAAGATTTGGTGGTATTGAATACTTCAGACAGTGTTAACCATACATTGAAATTTTTGAACTCAATAACCAATCCTAAAACCAGAGCCCGAAATAACTTTTGCAATGTTGCTGGTCAGCGTGATCATAAATATTCTTATTCTGGCGGTCATCGCAAAATTCTGCCGGTCATCGTAAATTTTTACTTTCAGTATATAATTATGTAATATAGTTCGTTTTAAACATTTAAACATTTTAAACATTTAGTTATAGACTACATTCCATTGGTAGAATGTTAATTTCTAACTATCAATAATTTCTTTTATTTTTCCGTTCCGCAGAAAACTTCCTGAAGTTAAAAACGGCCTTTAGCAGCAACATGATGATTGAAACTACTACTTGGGATTTAGGAAGCAACATAAGCCACACAGTACCTATGTGTTATTATGCTAATATCAAAAGTCACAAATGCTATTTCCATTTTATTCTTATTAATTATCACCCTTTAAATCCTGGCGTTAAATTCGTTCTTTCCTTATTCCCCTTTATATGTCTCAAGAACTCCAAGAAATCACCTCCTATTCATGTATTTATGTAACTAACTAACTCACTTACTTAAAGTTTATGTAATATATTTAAAGTTTGACGTAATGAGAATAAAATGATATCAACTTCATGTTTTCAAGACGTTGTTTAAATTAAAATTTCTATAGATAAAAAGATTACTGACTTCAATGGAATAAAGGCCGTTTTCCAGTTCAAAAAGTATTCCGCGGAAAGGAATATGCGCATAAAACAAAGAAAAATATTTCATATATTTCTTTCTACACATGCACATTTTCCATTCCGTTTCCATTGTGCACAACACTTTTTGAAGTGGAAAACAGTCTTGACTTAAATCTGATTAAAATATATATAGTGTAAAACAGCCTTCTTTCATAATTGCTAGACATATAAATAGACTAACAGCCGCATTATTGCACGTGCACAAAATACTATTTTTTTCGGCGGTGCCGTTATTTCGAGCACTGTGAAACTAAATCTTACCAGAATTTGTACAACAGGATTTTCTGGTAAATCATCAGGATCAGGACAACAAATAATTTTCTAAAATGAAGATACAAAAATATAGAAATGATCAAGGTGATAACAAGATTAGAATTTCCGTATTATTTTATAGCACAGTAGATTAGATTGCCAGTTCCAGTCAGCAGGGCCAGAGTGTGGTGTGAGTTCAGTTCAAACCTCACTAAGTTCAGATTTTTCTCTATAAGATCTGAATGAAGACTAATTATGGCAGTTTAACAAGTGCCGATTTTGCTAAGTATGAAGATGGTGTTTTTGGCCTCCCCTCTTCATTTTAAACACATGCAGGCAAATAATAATTTTAAAGAATATGTATCATTAAAAACAACATTACAAAACCCAGCCCGGGTATACTAGTAATACTAGTCACAGTATTTTCTTGAATTCTTCCCCTTGTACTCAAATATGCTCAACTCGCAGATATTTAGATGATGGTTCAGTTTAGTCGTCATGTGCGTAGCTATATGAGTTTCTAATTTGGGTAAAAGTCACATGTACAAGTTATCGATAGGGATTTCGACCAAAATAAGAAAGAGAAGATAATGATAAGACTCAGAGAGGTTATAATATTAAGATGAAGCAAGTCAACAAATTTTTTATATGTTTTTCATATCATAGGATATACAGAGATGAGAGAAAACACGTCTGTACTGTGTTTGCGTATCTTCTAATCTATGGTCAGACTTACTATGTCT
>JAULBZ010001368.1:0-22570 GCA_032360805.1 Neoturris breviconis | reverse complement strand
TTTAGGGCGACCATTTTGACGTTTTGTTTCCCCGATTTGTCTCAAAAATATACAAATCGGAAAGTAATGGGTGGATTAAATCTCCACATTTACGTTCTTAAATTATTCCGATATTGGATTATCGGAATATTTTACCCGAGGCTAACCTCTAAACATTACGTCATTTTGCAAAAAAATGATGCCAGCCAGCCAGCCAGAGAGACAGCGATGCGTTTTAATAAACCACACTCCTTCGTCAATGTGATTTAACAAGAAAGACCTCCTTCTTGAACATCTGCAGTTTTCTACTAAGGACATAGCTTAAAAAGAAAAGTTACAAAGATATGCCAGGGCCTACGACACACTTTTTCAAGGGGAAGGGGGGCTACAGACATTCCAAGTTTGCAATGTTCATTCTTGTGAAATATATTTTAGCCTGCCAGCAAAGGGAGCAGCCAACGAGCTCTAGGTTGTTGCTAATTTCAGGTGGAGTTCAGGGGGCGCTGTAAGCCCTAAAAAATAGCTACTTCGTCACTGTTAGATAATTTATTTTCCTTAAAAATTAAGCTTTTTTTATAATTCATTTAGTTCGAAAAAGTGTGTGTGTGTGGGAGGCACCTTCCACTTGAAAATGTGTGTTGTATACCCGGTCGGCAAAAACCAGTTCAAAGTCAGCAAAATAACGTTAGAACAACGTTCAAAGAACGTTGTTCTAACGTTATTTTGCTTATTTTGGACAAGTTTTTGTCAGCTGGGTACTTGCTGTATATATATTTGTAAAGATCCAAATCGACAATATGATTAAGTGCCGTTTTAAACAAATGCTTTATTTTTAAAAGGCCTCGTGTGAAGAATTTGGAAAGTTTTATCTCACTTTTCCTACATATAAGAATTTTTCGGAGGAAAAAAGCCAGTGGACAAAAACTTGTTCAAAGTAAAGACGTTTTTACGTAGTTCTAGCGTCTTAACTGCACACCTGAACAAGTTTCTGACAACTAAGGAGCCTTCCAAACTTTTGTTATGTTCACTCTCCTCCACAGAGCCTTGCGCGCGCCCGAAAAAATAATCATTAGCGGTGGAGCAAAATTTGACAACGATAGAACGCCTTCGCTGCCCTCGTCTCCTCCTTTTTGCCTTTTCGCGCCTCTGCGGAGAAGAGTGTGTTAAGTTGATAAATTATTTAATATTGTCTTTCGGTATAATTAATGTTGCAAATGATATTAATGACGTCAAGAGAAAGTGAGTGCATAGAAACGCTCACTAATAGTTAACAGGTAACGTTCAAAACTCACGTTGACAGAAGAGGCAAATTACTGGGTACGAAGTTGAAATAGAGTGTGTACCGAAAACCCGAAAACCCTTAGTAACGACCGATAGTGATACTGTTTGAAACATCTGCTCGGGCTTCGCCATGCATATGAACAATACTCAGGTGATGCTTAAATAGAGACACGCATATTAGCGTAAATTTATGCAACAAGACAAAATAGACGTTCGAAAATGATTTTTCTGAAGTTGACTTATTTTCAGAGGATGACTAAATTATATATCACGACAAAGATATTACTCATTTTGTGGGTAAATAGTTTGTATAAATAAAAACATGTAATTGGAGAGTCATGTGTGGCTATAAAGAAGATATGGGGAATGAATAAGAAATCACCATAAACTAATTTCTACGATATCTCTTATATATATATATATAAAGTGCACATGGCTGCTATCATGATTGATAGCATCAACAATCCTCCGGCCACCAGCCCAGCTTCAACTGGGTATTTTTCAATGATACGATCTAAAACAATTAAACATACAATTAATTAAAAATTCATATTCAATATCATAATGATCACTTCAACTGGAAGTAGCCTTTCTAAAATAGGACCGTGACGTCAGCATGACGCCATCAGTGACAAATTTAGGCAATGATATCCGAAATCTGGCTAGGTTCTCTACCTTACTGCCAAGTGTCAAGGTCAAATTTCCAATGTGACATCACAGCGTGCAAGTAGTACTATACAAAGATATTGGTACCATAATGGTATACATCACGTGACTGGTGCGTATTTTACGGACCAACTTAGTACGCTAGTCGTACCTAAGAATCGAATTGACACAATGTGTTTTACAGACCGGCTTATGTTCCGGTCTATAAAATACACCTTAGGTCATGTGACGTTGAATTAAATCATCAAACTTACCGATTTCCAGCGGTGCATCACCAGAAGAAGCTGGAGCTGGTGACGGATTATTACATGGTTGGATCTAGAATCGAAACAAAATTTAAAATTTATCATTGGCTTACTGTACTCTTAAGTGCCAAATTGTCAGGGGAGAGACGTTGGGACGTTGGGGAGAAAATTTAAAAATCTAAATGGAACACTCAATAGCCTAGAGAGGCTGTTGTTTTCAAATTTATTAATATTGGCTAATTTTGGAACTTTCGTAGATTCCGGTAGGTTTGGAGGGAAGGCCAGCAGAGGCTGGGCACGCGGAATGGCAAAAACGAAGGGATGAGGCACTCCATCGTTGTCAATTTTTTTTTTTTTTTAATTTTGAGCACTCCACCGCAAATGCTTGTTTTTTTCCGTCGCGCGCTGTTATTTGCGGGCGCGCGTAAAAGGCTCTGCGGAGGAATGTACAGCCAGTACATGACATACATTTTCATTTTCAAGGCTACAGTCATTCCAAGTTTGAATTTCCGTTGGTGCACTCCTCCCCCCACCCCGCACACACTTTTTTCAAACTAAATGAATTATAAAAAAACGCTTAATTTTTGAGGTAGGAAAATGAATCATCTAACAGTAACGAATTATATATTTTTAGGGCTTACAACCCCCCCTGCACTCCAGTTGAAGTCAACAACTTAGCGCTCATTGGCTGTTCCCTTTCGCTGACAAGCTAATTTCACACTAATGAACATTGCGAACTTAGATTCTGTAGCCCCCTTCCCCTTGAAAAAGTGTGTCGTAGGCCCTGCTATATCTTTGTAACTTTTCTTTTTAAGCTATGTCCTTAGTAAAGGAAGAGTGCTGAAGCATTTGTTATTTTTCAAAATCTTCAAACATCTCTCTCTCTCTCTCTTACATGCCAAGACAAATTTGCGGAACACTGTACCTAGCTAGTCGACGTGTGGTTTTGTCCTGAAAAAATCTATTTTTATCTAGAAGCAAAGTAGGAACTTCAATTAAGAAAAAAATACTTACTATCATCGTGACTACTCGTGGACTTGTGACTCGTGGCCACTCGTGGACTGACTACTATTTTACTTGTGACTATGCTTGAATTTTACTTTATGAAATCTTTTGTAAAAATCATGGATGACTAACTTTTAACAACAGGTTTTGCTGGTGTAATCTATCTATGCTTGATTTATTTGTCGTCATAAGTATTGAAAAATAAACAAAAGCTTTAAATAATAACAAGACTTAGCAATTTCGTTCCCAGGGCTTCTTTCCGCTTTTTGAAGACTCTCTTAATCTGTTTGGAAAACAGGCCCGGCAGAGTGATATTATTAGTGTAGTGTAGTTCAGAATTCTTTAGAAAAAAGGATAAGAAAATGGCAAAAAATAAATGCATCGATTTAGAAACACTATAATTTTGCAGGCGGCGCTCCTAGGCGCTAGCATAGGGGTACCAGTCCAAGAAAAACTGAAAATTCCCATCCCGGAGACAGGTCCGGGAACGGGACACCAAGGGTTTAACATTGCCAAACAGGGGTTATCAGTAGCAAACGGGCTTATAATATATTAAGAAACACTAGGTGGTTCCCCCCTTAACGGCAACTCATGGGCGGGCAGTAAATAACACCATGATTTTTCATATATGTATATGAAAAAACAGTGGCAGAAAAATTGCAAAGCATGCGAGGCTGACTGGTTTTGCAAAGCCGATTTTCTTTCGAGAAAAATGCTGACAACGCATGAAATGTTTCTGTTTAGATCAGCCATGTCAGTTTACAGTTATAAAAGCGCACAACAACAAAAATATGAAGATGTTGGTTCAGAAAAGTCGCAACGCCCGCGCGAACAATTAGATTGATATGGAGATTGGCCTTTAAGGTAGGTGGGTTTTTTTGGCTCGGAATGGGCTTAATGTGTAACGCATTTAGCTGAGTTCTATTAAGGTCTTCGCATTGACAAAAACAGAAGGTTTGCAATGAGACGTAATATCGACGTCTAAAAGGCGTATTCTAAAAAGACGTCTTTTATGGGACCTCTTTAAGACGTCTCAACCCATCTCAAAGACGTCCATACGAGATTGAGACGAAAAAAGACGTCTTAAAAACGTTTCGTGTTTACTGGAAAGTAAAGTGAGATCATAACAGGTATATTTGTTTAGGGGAGGCAAGAGAATTAACGCTTTGGAATGTAATAATGAGTTTCTGCATGCATTTTAGAAAATGGAATCTGATAGGGTTGCTGCAATGTACAAAAGATCTTTGAAACTCATGGTTTGCGCTATCGGCCATTTATTGGGGACAGAGATAGTTCGTCTTATTCAAGGGTACAAAAAGAAATGCCATATGGACCACTGTTTTATCAACAAAGGAGAGTGTACAAACCACGTTACAAAGCGAATGGGGACTGGACTTAGGAAACATCTGAAAGATAACGAGGGTAAGGAAACATTACTACTACTATTACTACCCCGGTTGGCACACCATGATCAATCAACGGCCGACGTATCCAACGTTGGGTTATATTAACATTTATGACGTTGATCCAAAGTTATTCCGACATAGATTTTGACCATGGTTTGATTGCTCATTTCATACCATTGTGGGCTCATTGAAAACATTTCTATTTTCTATAATACGTTTTTTATATTCAGGAAAGAAGCTTAGTGATGGCAAAGGATTGAGTGGTAGAGGGAGGCGATGCAATTCCGAATTTTTTTGGCCGTGCAATACGGGACAATAAAAACAAGTACTCCTACTAGACCAAAGCACCAAGATTGTCCCCAGGGTAAAGAAAGTTGGTGCAGTTACAAACGAGATGAGACTACCGGGCTTAAGACGCATATTCCAACAAAGTACCCATTTACTGATGCCATGACACCTTTGTTTTCTAGACTAGCATCTAAAACATTTTTAGAGGGGTATAGAGAGTGTCACACTTAAAACCCCAATGAATCCCTTAACCATACAATATGGAATCTAGCTCCTAAAGAGAAGTTTGTATCAGATCATGAGACATTGATAGCAATTAGCTTGGGTGTATGCATCTATAATAATGGTTTATCTGAAACTTCAAAAGAGGTGCACAAAGAGTGTGGTTTATCATGTATGAGAGAAAGTGTACTCTGATAGGAAAATTTAGATAGTGAAAGAGTCTCAAAGGTGGTGATTATAGGGAAAGAGAACTCGTACACCTGGAAGGAGTGCAATATAAGTCACAACAATTCCATATAGACACGTCAAACTCAAAATGAAAAGTTCAGTCTTGGTTGGAAATCGACACACGACATCTAGTAAACAACTAGCAAACATTAAAAAAAAATTCTCACGTCGCAACGTCTTTTAGTAACAGATTTATAGACACGTTGTTATATAATTTTACGTTTCTATTTCTGGAACATCTAAAGAATTACAGAATTCTTCTATTGACACTTTATATGAACCCTAGAAAAAAAGATAAAATTGTCTTTAGATTTACAATCGATTTTTTGAGAATGTTCTAATAAGCATAACGGAAGAACTTTGTTCAAATTTACTGGCTGAGGGATGACTATTTGAATAACTAAAACAAAAAGTTTATTACCTCAATTCCCTCCCCAAACAGATTTGGTTCCCCAAATATATTCGGAAGGGGTGCATCTACGAACAAAAAATAATATAAAGGCAAGTTAAAATTCAAATGATGTGCAAATTATTTTTACCTGCAATTTCTTGACTTACATTCAGCTGGAATTGTTATACCCATAATTTCTGCAAATAAAATGTGGCAAGTTTAATGCAAATGAATTTAGAAAAACCGGTGTAACCAGTACAAAAGAAAACTATGTCTATATATATCATTTTGTTTAAACATATCTTCTACGCCAATATAATCATACCAAAGTTTAAAGCTAGTCAATAACATTAATATCCTTGTACAAGTTTAAAGATAATTGGACCGAATCTTCTCCTCTGTCTTTATACGAGAAAACAATTTACATAACTTTTGAATGAAAGGCTTATACAACTAGAAATTTTAGCACTTTTCAAACCACAACTACAACATTTTTTATCTTAAACTCATTCAAATGACATGAAATATATCACTTTTCAAAACTGACACCAACATCTTTGTTGCATGAAGATATTCTATGAAATGCAAAACCTTAAATATCTAAAATTGTGAAAATGTGACATGTACATTTTTGATACTGAGGGTGCGATATATTATTTCTAATTTTTGTGAGGTTTTTGGCTTCAAACTTCTCAAACATAACCCCTGTCTTTAAATATTTATAACTTTGTGCCCCCAATAGTAAGCTGATTAAACTGATCTTGTTGTTTATTCTCCTCATCCTTCTGCTAACGTTTTTTCACCTGATAGTATGCATCCTCCAAAAAGTAGATCTTCTTTGGCAACCAGCATCTCTAACCCTATAAGCAAACATTCCCTTATCAGATATATTAGTTTTTTTTAGAGAAACAGAAATATATTTTTTATCTTTAAAAAATTCTGCAAATAAAGAGAAATGAAACATAATGACACAATAGCACTCATTAGGTTTCACTGTCCCACGTTTTTTACCCATACCACAAAGAATAATAGACTGAAAATATATTTTATAAACATAAACATGGTACAACTTCAGTGCAAGGAAGGGAAACAGGAATATGAGACGTTTGCACATCTTTCAAGACTGTAATGTGATATTACTTTCCTTCTACTTTAGGTTGATACACTTGGTAGCATAGAGCTGGAGGAATTTGTTTTAAAGGGAATGAATAAAGATGTAGTGACAGAAGTTATAAAGAAGGATAATCTGATCCTTACATATGGTTCATTTTTGTTGAGTGGAAAAGGTGTTAAGAGGCCAAGTGATATTTCGCAAAGCATGCGTATTATTGCAAGGCTTCTTATTAAAATGAGATTAAAATTAAAAAAGCCAGAAGATACGCTATCTCAGTTGTTACATCCGAAACATTTTGATTCCATTTTGGAGTGCACACGAGAATTGGCAGGGTATAGTGCAAAAAATAGTGATGGAGAGTTGCTTCCAACCTTTGCAATTCCATCATTACCATTAAAAATCGGATATGGTCTTGACAATATTTTAATGATATTGCATGGTGTGGGTATTCGTCAAGGTCATAAGGAATTCATAGGGAATTCGAAAAACTTACAGAAGTTATATAAAAAAGAGTGGCCCAACTTAATTTCATCTGCATCTCTCCGCACACTTGCAGATAACAAGTTCAATAAAAATGAAGTCTTGCCTGTTACCACAGATTTGCTAAAGGTAAAAGACTACTGTAATGAACGAATGAAGGTGTTAACTAGTTTATTGAAAAAAGACATCAACTTAGAAACCTGGAGAGAGTTAAAGAAGAGGAAATGAGGCTTCTTCACTGTTGCTTAAACGCTTCATAAATCGGAAAGATTTTGCCAAGACAACACATGATGATATCTTGGCAACTCTTTCCCCATTGGAAAAGAAGCTGATTGAAAGGTAAATAATAATATTTTTCTCTTTTTATATGCTAGTGTTCTTGATCTAGGAATTAAAAAGTTAACTGTGTTATTATTTTTTCCTTATAATGTGACTTTTGTGAAAACGCAGGGTACCAAATTTATCTGGGATAATGGTGGATACAATATAGTTAAAATTATGTTTAACCCTATTTATCCTGGTCTACAAGCTGTTGTATGGAATATAAAGAATATATGTATGAACAGCAAAAAGTGTTTATAACTTGATCTCCAAGGCTAGTGTCATTAACGTAGACAAAGCTTTGTAAAATTGAAATATTGTGACAAAAAATAATGTGTTTTTATTTTATAAGTAATATAATCATGCATGATAAAGGAAGGAGATATGAATTTATTTATATATACCCTACAAACACCACCACCGAAAGGTTTATGTGAAATTATCACAGTGAAGGAGACATAGTTAGCTATTTATTGTGCATTGTTTTAGATTAATTTTCCTTTCATATTAATTCCCAATAAATATTAGCTATAATATTATAGCTAATTTATTAAACTTGTTTTTATAGATTAGATTTGGTATACGTCAGAGGAAAACGAGGTCGACAAGTGCCGATCTTATTGACTAAAGACTCTGTGGAGGCCATGACCACCCTTGCAGAGACTAGAAGTCAAATTGGTGTCAGTGAGGACAACAAATATTTGTTTGCTGCTCCAACTAGAGGATCTTTGAACCCGCTTCGTGGCTATCAATGTATAAATGATGTCACAAAACGAATTCCTGACTTGGATAAGCCTGAACTTATAAAAAGCACTAAACTTAGAAAATATATGGCAACAGTCACACAAATTATTCACCTCGGAGACAATGAATTAGAATGGCTGGCTAACCATCTAGGCCATAATCTTGATGTACATAAAGAATACTACCGATTGCAAGATAGCACGATCGAACTTGCAAAAGTTAGTCGATTGTTGATGGCTGTCGATTCTGGAAAGGGGAAGGAGTTGTGCGGAAAGAAATTAAACGAGATTAATTTAAAAGGTACGTTAGCTTATTTTTCATGTCAAAAGTGTAATATTGTCACTGGAAAACTTGAGAAAATAGCAATGATAAGCTTCCTTTACTGTGATATGCCTATCTGGAAGATACTATGTCCCAGAAACTGTTTGTGCTGTCATATGATGGAAACATAGCATTGTTTACAAGTCTACAAGGAGTTTGCATTCAAGCTTTTCAAATATTCTTAGATTTAATTATGTTCCTGTATAAAGAAACTTTTGAGAATAAAGTTTTGAAACAAATTTTCAAAAATTAGATGACAGTAGTCCTAGTTTTCCAGCAACAATACAGTAAAAAACCTTGAGTTTTATCAAATTTGATCACTTTATTTATTTAGTGTGTACTACTATCAAGTACCATAAAAGTCAATATAAGTCCATCCACGTATAAGCCCAACCTTTCACTTGCGGTATTTTTCACCCGCATATAGGCCCACCTGCAGGTAATCCCATTTAGGTTTTATCTGTAATGTATGTAATAATGGTATTTTGAAGGTGTTTTCACTCAAGTACACTTCGCAGCAAATTCCAGAAATTATATTGCTAGTCTGCTAACATAATTTTCCACCCGCCTTTAAGACCATTTGTGCATAAGCTTATCTGCAGATAAGCCCACTACAAAAGGCTCTTTGACATTAGATAAGCACAGGGCTTATATACTGCCTTTAATTATGGTATGCTTTTGTTCAGATGAATTGCAACTACTAGTGATACCTGAACTAGCAAATGTTGCTCAGCGTAATGTTATTGCAATAAAGATAAAATTTACTTCCACAACTTATTTGTTCTACCCAAGAACTATTTGATTTTAATGTTTTTCCTAGAGACCGCTGTTATTAACATAGCTTATCTTAATTTTATAACTGAAAAGCTTGTAAGGATAGACGTTTTTTCAAACATCAACACATAATATTAAAGTTTTTTCACATTTTTTTATATATACATTACTAGATATTCCCAACGCAGAAGATTGTAGTTCTGGAGAAGATGATATTGAAGAAGCAGAAGCTCCTAACACAGAAAAGGATGATAAAGGTAAGTTAAGTTCTCCAAAAAGATTTGCTGGCAGGGGCAAATTTACATAAATTTTAACAAATTATATTAATTTACTGAGATCGAAATAATTTTGCAGTTAGCTGTTTCGACACCGTGTGCCAGCATGGTAATCTCTATTGTGTAATCTTTGTGATTTGGGCAGGTCCTGAAAGTAAATATTATTGTAAAATCTTTGAATGTCATTATTCTTGTGTCTTTTCTTATCACCGTTATTAATTTTGTTAAAAAAATTCTTACCTACATTAATTTTGTGAAAAATTTTAAAAAATATTTTACAGGCCTAGATCAGATCTATCACTGTTTCTTTACGCATCGATCTCTCTTCATTTTAGGTGATAATACTGATGTCATGGGAACAAAACTTGTTATTCAAAAATTGAAGCCGGCAGCAAATTCTCAAAGAAACTGGAAGGCATGGTCCCAAGCAGAAAGTAAGTTGGTGTTAGATGCTTTTCATAAGCATTTAGTTTCTAACACCCTACCTGGAAAAAAAGAATGCCAAGATTTTATAGACAACAACAAAAATGTGTTGCATTCGAGAAAATGGTCAAACTTGAAAGACTTTATAAGAAGCCAAAAAAAAAAGCTGAAGTAGTTATAGAATAGTTCATGGAATTTGATGGTGTCCTTCCAGATCCAAGATCCGGTAGACCGATGTTCTTAATAAGTTGAAACCCCTTGATGAGGTAGCCTCTTGACAAATGAAACGTCCTGTTGAGCTACATTGGTGTACAATGTACGACCGTTATGGGGGAACCGAATTACCGGATAGGATTGTGATCGTCTGTTAGGATTCTTCGTATACTTGATATAATCAATCTTGCGGTCATAGGATACCATCAAATTTCCTGTCAATTCATATATTATACCAGTCATATATTTTCAGTTGTATGGTCTGGATTGGGCAGTATAATTTATTGTCGCATGTGATCATGCAATATAAGATACTTCATGAGATTTGATGTCGTCATTCCAGATTTCTTCTGAAAACAGCGACAAATAGGTGAATTCTATTAGCTTGCTTTCTGAAGGTATCTGACGGTCATAGAATACCATCAAATTTCATGCGTTGCCTGCCATATATATTATCTTATCAACGTGACTACCTTAAATAAGAATCTATATGTAACATTTTTTGCATAGTCGCATCTTTAGCTCTTATCAAGTTCAAATGTGAATAATGTAGCAACACATATATAAATGAATTTGATCGATTAAAATAGTAGTAGTCCGTTTGCTCAGGTGGAAGAGCGTGGGTCTATCTAGCCCAAGTTCAGTGGTTCAAATCCACTACGGTTTACTGCGAAATTTTTATTATTCAACTTCGTTTGTGTACCCACAAGTACATGCTAAGCACACGCATAACTGTATATAAAGCACTAAAGAAGCGACTCTGTTGAGTAAGTTAGGTACAGATTTTTATCAACTTAAAAATATAAGGTTTTCTATCCATCAAAACTGAGATTCGTTGTTCAACGAATTGTATGACCTAGCTCGGGCAGTACAGTGTAGTGTCGCGTGCGGTCATGCAACCCAAAATACTTCATGGAATTTGATGTCGTCCTTCTAGATTTCTTCGTAAAACAGTCGCAAATCGGTTCCGCCACCCTGTTTTCTGAGGATATATCTGGTAGTCATAGGATGTCATCAAATTTCTTACATATGATATATTTTTGGAGGATGTTGAGCATATCCATTATTACTTGCACGGTTTTTTCTTTCAGAAAAGACTATTAATAATAGCACTCATTTGGCAGGACGACTGAAAGTTTTTTAACCCAGGAAATGATAATGACAATTTGCATTTAGGGGTACGCGCTTGTGGGATAGATATATTTAGAAATGTTGTAATTATTGTAGCTAATTATTGAACGATCCAGGTATTAGTCAAAGCCTGTAGGGCTCGTGTACACAGACTTGTTAGAAGCAAGATTTTGAACAAGGGGTTGTTTCTTATGATAAACGATCGCATAAAAAACATGGTGCCAAAAACAGTTGTCATTACTGATCACCTGTTACTGACGTCATCACTTTTATAGTCAAAAATATTTTGTTTCAAAATTCTAAAAAACTAGTTATACCATGTGATAGAGCAGATCGAGTGGATTAAAAACATATAAGAACAATTCTAAAAATGTGTCAATACCGAGGTACAGTAATTTAGAATCTGTAAAAAATACAGACCACAACTTTAAACTGCTGTAACTCTAAAACCACAAATGCTAGATGAAATTTGGTATGTAGATGATATCAGTTTTGAAAGTAAAAATTCCCTGACCATAAAAGTGACGGACGTCAGCGTCACGTAAGTAGTAATGCCAAATAATCTTTGCCACCATTCATTTTTTATTTTTACAACTGTTTGTCATAGGAACGGCCATGTTTGCATCTAACAAGCCTCTGCACACACGGATCCCTAATGGCCTTGATTATATCATGTACCAGGTCAAATACCAATTTCTCCAAAATTATTGTTGTTTTCTTTTGGTATAAATATACTTCAGATGCTAACCATCACTTAACCCTAGCATAACACAAAGACAATAAAAATCTTTGTGATATCGGATCTACTGTGGTATACACAGTAACAATTTTTTAAAGCACAACCATGCACCTACCCTACCCTCTATAATCTCACTCATAAATAATGAGACTAGACTTGGTCTTTGAAAGAATTCTATCTGGCGGATCTTACAATTCTAAAAAACAGATTATTTTCTTTAGAAATTTCTGTATATTTGTTAACATCATTCCTCGTTTTGACGGGCAAAATATTTTTCCGATTTTATTTCGCCCGCAATTTTCCCTGTCTTTCTGTCCCTGGACGTCATTTTTCCGATCATTTTCCACGATAAACAAATTTACTGGCCGAAAATTTGCTCTGACGTTTTTCTCCGCTTACGTATGTAGGAACTGTGAAAATGGTTGCACAGAAGAGGCTATTGTAATCACGTGACCTAGAGAAGTGAAATTCACGAAGATGATCATGCTGAGGAACTCTGTATTCTTTTAGTTCACACCTACACATAGTGTTTTGCAAACACGTTTATAAAGGCTGATTTGAGGTAATTTTTATCGCGCACATTGTTTAAAATATCATTTGATAAAATCCTGTGATTTTTTAAAACTGAAAACATGATGTTTGTACCTAGACCTCGTTACTACAGCTACGGGGAACGGCTCTTTTGAAAATATAACGAAGCCCTGGAAAAGAGATCTTTGGGCCGAAGCGAAGTCTATACTTACCGTAGTCTAACAAACATTTGCTTCTTCACCGGCCTTTATCTTTATCTTATCTTGTTCTTCATTTTATTATTCCATATACTCTGAATACCTAAATTATTTGGTTGAATACTGAAATCGTTGAATTTTTCTACAAAAAACAACCATACATCGTTTGACTTCATGGAAAAATTACACACCTGGTTTATGGGACATCGTTTGGCTTCATGAAAACACTATACACACCGCTTATGGGACATCATCAACTTCGTGGGAAAACTATACACACGGTTTATGGGACATCGCTTAATTTCATGGGAGAACTATACACACAGATTATAGGACATCGCTTAATTTCATGGAAAAACTATACACACAGCTTATGGGACATTGCTTAACTTCATAGCAAAACTATTGGGAAAACTATACACACGGCTTATGGGACATCATTGGTCTTCATATAAAAATTATAATTATAAAAATATAAAATAGTAGCGTCATTTCTGACGTTCGCAGATAAGACGGAAATGCTGTTTCTTTTGGTATTCCGGGAATGTTAGTAGGGCCTATTCTTCAGTTGTATCACTTGGAGACAAACATTAACTTTAATGTTATTCTATTTTACAAATTGTGATAATTCATTACAGCGTGAAAGACTACTGAATACGGACTCCGTACAACTATGTATCCGGACTGTGTATTGCCAGTAGTCTTTCACGCTGTACATAGCAAATAATTTGGTATAACTACCGATGTAGAAGACACTTCGCGAAGTTCAACTCCAACGATTAAATTTTACAGTAGTGGTTTAGGCTTTAAAATGCTCAAACAGATACGGCTAAGATATTTAACATTAAGGATTTTCCGCAATCGGAAAAACATTACTTTGGCTTTGGAGACCGATTTGGATTTTAGCCCAGTTGTCAAATATGCATTTAGTTTAGTGTCTCGTGTTGAAACCAAGACCAAATATTCCTCCGAATTGTATTATATCTATTTATTTCCTATCATGTAATGAACTAAAAAGCACAGTATAATCTACTTAAGTTGAACCTCTATGGGACGAAGTAAAGTCGAAATAAGAATGTTCGAGTTATCCGAGGTGTTTGTGAGAAAACATCAATTCAAGGGGAGCAGAAATTTAGTTTGATCAAACTAATACTGGATATGAATTTTTCGAATTAACGAACAAAATTTAAATTGAATATTATGTTTAGATCAAACACTTATAAAAAACTCCCTATTTGACGAATAATGAATTTAATAAACTTTCGATCTTACCAAACAAACTTTACGATTCTGCAAAAGAAAAATCCCCGATTTACCGAACGTTTTGGGCTTTTACAAGAATTGTTATGACGAAATGTTACTTAAACGTTATTAAAATGTTCATCTCAACGTTCAAATAGCGTTCTAGGTAGGTTATGTTTGATACATTCGACAATTTCATTTTAGAACGTCAGCAGGACTTTTTAAAATAAAATCCCTTGATATTCTAATGATAATAATGCTACGTTACCATGGCTGATTGTCACGTTACAAGACTAGTTTTCTGACTCTCGGTCGAGATGTTATTAAAATAATATCATGATCAACAAAGATTATTTGGTCTGTAAATTTTTCTCTTAAAAGCCTTGGCTGAGATTCTTGAAATCATTAAAGTGCCTATTCGCTAAAATAAATACCCACGAAAAATTCTTAAGCTGATCATTCACGAAAATAAATACCCGCCAAATGCATTTTTTTTTTTACTTGCAAAAATAAATACCCTTGAAAATTTCTACCCCTATAAATAATGATTCGTCTTGTGCTTCCAGCTTTCCACCTTTTACAAATCTGTTAGCTAATTAGCTAATGTTAGTTATAACTCTATTTGATCTGTATATTCTGATTATCATCGTTGTCACACTTGTCTGATAAAAACTATTTCGGAACGATCCCATTTTGTTTCAAGTGTGAACACTTAATCGAAAACAATGCAGGAATGATTCTATTTCACCACAACAAGCGAAACGAAATCGGGTGAAGGCAAGGCCTATTCGGTATGTAATTCATTCCGAAATGATTTCTATTCGATAAGTGTGAACATAGTCGTAAATAAGCTGATTCCTTCGTAAATTGTTGATTGCGTTTCGATGTTGATATGGTATATTGTAACACTCATTCGAGCAAGCTGGTGACGAGGTGTTGACGCATAGTGCTCATATAGAAAGAAAATTAAACGTGATGTTAACCTAAAACGTTTTACGAAATGATTCGCTACTGATCAGAGCGAGACAGATTTCTTCTAATCATCCCCTTATATATATACAACTTCTAATCATCCCCTTATATACAACTTCATGCACATTCAGTACTCACTGAACATCATTGTCGGTGCAGAATCGTAAAGAAACAATATCTCCAAATTATGAGTTTGTATTTGTTTCCAAGTGGAGGTAGAAAAGTAAGGAAAAGGGTGTCCCGATCTTTGCAAAGCCTGCAAAGTCCAATACAATAATACCAAAAGTAAAAATTATTAAAAGAGTGCAGGCATAGTGTGTGATTTGTCCCCACAATTCAATAATTTAATATCAACATGAGAAACACAATGTCCCATATGCATCCACAATGACACACATCATAAAGACACACAGCTTATGGGACATTTCAAAAAACCTAATATTCGAGTGATTTATTGAATTTCATGTGAAAATAATCGAAGTGCGTTATGGGACAGTATATTTTGTCCCCACAGTGCAATTGTCCCCACTTTGTATTGTACGAACTTACATATGTCCCCATAAACCTTATAGACACAAACACACACACACATATATAGTAGAAACTTACTTGAATTCTCAATAATCAACCATGCGTCATCAGCGAATAATTTTTTAATTTTATCTAGCACTTTGCAATAAAGTGCATCTACTGGTGGATGTGAGTCATCAATATGTATATCTTCCTTTTGTATGAGTTGTGTTTTGTTAATGGATTCTTTTTCAACTCCAAACCATTTAATCATATGTGTCATTCCTAAATAAAGAAGGTAACACTTAAATGGCAAATATCTACATTATATATACAGAGAGAGAGGGTTTGTGTTTTGGCTGTATATATAGTAACACAAATATGCATATATCTGACAATAAAGACATTACTATTTCTAAATAGTAAATATACTTATGCATGATCTTTCAATATTTTATAGGGGCAAAGCGGTATGTCATATATGTGTACCTGGCATTGTTAAAAGGACCAATAGAATTGAATATTTATAAGCAAACAACATGTATTACAGTTTGCTGCTAAATGTTGGTGGTTGCTTTATGATACAGGTAAACAACTTACTTTTTCCAATAGTGATGTTAGCTGGTTCTTTGTCTCTAATGCATATTCCACTGTTTTCTTCTCCGATATGTTTTCTTAAATCCTCTTCGTTTGCATCCTCTGAGTTGTGCATGTTTTCATCTTCTGTACTTTGCATCTCGACATCTTTCTCAGTTGCTTCTTTCTTCCATTTGTTCAGCAGTATTTCTTTTTCCTCCATTGATGGTTTAGCAAATCTAACATTGCTCGTTTGCTTTCTTTTCTTTTTTGTGGAATAAATTTTATTTTGTGCATCTATGTTTTTGGTTGCTTGTAGGGTATAAGCTGGTTTGTATTTACATAAGGATTGAAATGTAATTCTAGCAGCACTAATTTGTTTCTTTATGTGTTTGATTGCATCTAAGTCTTGATCGCCACATTCTTCAATTTCTTGTTTTAGTGAGTTTAGTGTATCTTTTAGCTTATCCTTTAGAGTATTGATTGCATCACCCTTTTTTTCTGAAACCAATGTAGAAAATGAAGATGCTATTTCACTATTGATGTATCCTTGGGAGTCTTTGATACTCTCTTCAATGAGATCTTCATCTTCTTTGGCTCCCTTCTTTTTCTCTCTCATTCGTTGCTGCTGTCTTCTAAGAAGATGAACGTGTTTACAACTTATGTTTTTTAGCAGGAAATCTGGACATGTACAGTGGTGCGTGTGACAGCATACACTGCACTCAATACATCTAAGCTGACATGCTGTTTCTTTGCATCTTTCTGCCAAAACTGTAACCTGGTAGTTGTGTTTACCATCTTCAGACTTTACATCCCAAATATTTTCATTGTCACATTGCTTTGATAGTGTTGCAAATGATATTTCTAGACTTCGCCTGTGACGCTCATTCATCATCTTCATTCGTTGTGTTGACTTCCCTTTTGTCAACTTAATTAACCGCTCAAATGTCTTGTCCCGGTTAAACTTGATAAGATTTACCAGGCATACATCTACGCGTTTGTTATACTTCCCTTTCAGGTATTGATATTTGAATATTTTGTGAAATGCTTCACAAAACATTTTGGTATTTATTCCATCTCCAATTCGGAAACAGAATCCCCACTGTCTTTTTCTCTGAACCCAATATGTTTTGAAGTAGGAAGCGAAACTCTCTGTTTGTGTTGATGCTTCCAACCTCTCCATCAAATTTGACAAGTAGTCATCAAATAACTTTTCATCTACTTGTTCTAGGACTATTCTCATCATCTTATATACTTCCGCTTCAATTTCTATCTTCCCAATTTTCTTTCTCAGTTCTTCCTTCCAGGCTTTATCAACATGCCATGTGCAAAGAAGGCGTTTAGGTTGGCATTCATTAACAGCACAAAATGCCTCATAAAATTGTGGTGCAATGTCACTCATGAACCAACGAGGAATAATTTGTCCACAACTTGACTTTACTATGTTGCAGAAGAACCTCATAAACTCTTCTGTCTCTCTATTTGACAAACACCATCCTGCTGGTTGACCTGCCCCAAACTCATCAACAACCAACAGAGTTGTGAGAAGAAAATCATAGCCAGTTGTACCATGTGTAGAATCTACACATATACCATTACATCCGAATTGTTGATACAATTTTCTCTGGTGTTCTGTTTGGATGATTATCATAAAGTCGGTATTTTTCAGCACATCATTTCCAGAAGCTTCCCCTTGCAACTTATAATAAAGCACAGGATTGTTTCCTGCACATTGCCATTCCTTGATCCATGATAAGGTACTCTCCTGATCATTCCCATGCCTTTGCACCTCGTTTAATCCAAAAGCTTTTCCGATGTTATGTAAATCTCTTCTTTCTAACAGGTGAATTCTTTCAAATTTCTCTCCTATGTTATCTCTTACCTCATCTAGTATCTTCTCCTTAGTTACGCCTTGCTGGAGCTTTGAAGTGTGTTGCAAATCTTTTTCGTGACCATAATGAGTAAAACAAACTTCAACAGATACTGTACCATTAACTCTAGTCTTTTCTTTAATAGTACTGGTGCAATTGTTATTAATTTTGGATGTACCTGAAATAAATTAACCATTGTTAAAGAGATAAGAAAAGTATAACATGGGTTCCACTACATCTACTTTACTATGGTTTGGGTCCCTTTTATTCCTGTTATTTATCTCCTGAGATCTGTAACTGATCCTCCACAGTGATTATACACTCATATTTCGAACACTATATATGTTGACTTGCATATACAGCTAGAGTGCTCTATATTCGTTAGAATAGAGCATATATCTTGATGAATAAATATATAATGTACATGTGAGAGTGTCAAGTAAAACATAAATCTTCTATGTTAAAACTTTATTGAAACTAAAGCTAAAACTATTATTTCTATATAAAAAAAAATTAACGTACCTGATGATTTAGAGTGTCGCTTTCCTTTCTTTTTAGATTTGAGACAGCCTGAACGGTTACACTGCCAATATGTAACTCGTTCTTCCTTTTTTTCTGCACCAGTCCCAAATGATTTGGTAAATTTACAACATTCCGATTCTTCTGTATCATCTTTCCAATCTTGAAAGGCTGAAATATAAATATGCTAAGTATGACGTTCATTTCAAACTACATCGCATCTGAACTCTAATTTGCAGTAAGATACTTCTATAACTGATACAGTACGTAAGAAAATACCTTATTAATATTAGCTTATAAATTCATGCTGTATCACACTGTATAAAATGTGTATTTCCTTGTGTTGAAGTGAGTGCATGTTATCTAAATAATGCTTACCTTGGATGCTATGAAACTCAAACTCCTCTAATCTGAATGTGTATAGGTGATTAGTTGAAAGGTGTTCTCTTAGTTCTTTAATCCTTCTGCAGGTATAATTGCATTCAATGCAAACACATTTGTTGTTATTGGTTACTTCACCGATCTTTGGATTATCTTTGTGTTTTCTATCCATGTGCCTGCGAAGAGTAGTAGAACGTGTGGTTACTTGTCCACATAGATGACACTTAAAACACTTTTTTTTCTTTTCTTTTTCTGGCTCATTGTTCTGGCTTATGCTTAGTGTTTCGATTTTCTCTTCGTTGTTGTTTTTCACCTCTTCCTGTCCACATTCATCTTCACTGGTGTTCGTTTCGTATACGAAATTATCCTCATCTGAAGCTGCTGTAGGAAATTCTGGTGGAATGATATGGTTAATGTTTATGGCAGCTTCTGCAATCCAACACATAATTGCTTGCCTCAAGAATTTGTTATATTTGGTTGGATCTTGAATATATAAATTTATTTTAGTTTGAGATGGTGTAGTTAAGGTTAGGTATGTGTCAGGTGAGAGACAAGTTATGACAGCCATAATACAATTAATGACTCCGCATACATTAAAACATCTTTGTAGCGGATAGTTTGAGCATTCCATTACTTTGCAGAAATGATTTCCATTTCCATCTTTTAGTTTTGGATTATGCATCAATTGAATTTGTGGATCGTTTAAATCGTATACATGTTTCACATATTTTGAAATCAGTTGATGCAGCCCCTGAGGTAATTCCCAGCCCAGAGAATCACCGTATGAAATTTTGTGTGAATATTTATCGTAAACAGCTA
Source organism: Neoturris breviconis (assembly GCA_032360805.1). NCBI lineage: Eukaryota > Metazoa > Cnidaria > Hydrozoa > Anthoathecata > Pandeidae > Neoturris > Neoturris breviconis. The sequence goes on along the minus strand of JAULBZ010001368.1, from coordinate 2,706 downwards.
GTGTCCAATGGGAACCAGCATTGGCGTCAGAACCAATGTATGTCCTTCCGTTATTATATTTTCCAACATTTACCATAAATAATAGTTTTTCAGGAATATTGTTAAGGTTTGTGATTTTTTGTTCAACGTATCTCTCGATGTTTCTAATGTAATTGATGTAGATACAGTGGGTGTTGTTTTGCATGCTGTTTAACTGGTTCTTTATCCATAGCATTTGATCTCCAGAAAGATATCGTTTGCAACATATGCTAGCTAATTCGTCTGGAGACATTCCAATGCTGGTAAAACTTTTTGAATGGTTACTATGAAATAACATTGATTTGAAGCAGTTCAAGGAAACAGTTGAAAGTGGATTTATGGCCAACTTTGGTTTTAGAGCTGGTTGGTTGAACCAATCAATTTCACGTCGTACAGCCTCTTTGACATCTTTTGCTTTTAATAAACTTATTGTTTCCTTGACAGTTTTTAAGTCGAAATGCCCAAGTTCACAATCTATTACATGGGTGGTGCTGGCCATTCGTAATATATTTTCTAGTTCATCTTGCCATACTTGTAACACTGTCAAAGATGGAATAAATTTTGCTTCACAAGGATTGTATATAGTGATTTTTCCGGTTGCCTTTACAATTTCATATTCACAAATAGCTTTGACTATAGGTAAACGGCACTCAAATGCATAGTTCCTTGTGTACTTAGATATTTGCGCATTATCGAACTTTCTTGAGTTTTCTGTAGTTGTTCCATTCTATAAATAGAAATATATTACGAAAAATACATAGTAGCTATTTATCAGGGGTAAGTACAAACTGTGACCCCTCCCCAATATGACCTAGCCATATGGTCTTTTTTTCTCATGAAAAAAACATGGTGTTCGAAATAAGACTAAATAATCACTGTAGAGGAGGGTTTTATAACCTGAAGCAATGTTAAAAAAAATCCTCCTGCACAGTGATTATTTACTTTTAATTGCTTACAGCTTTATAGCCTGAGGCAATGCTCAAAAATTCCTCCTGCACAGTGATTATTTACTTTTAATTCCTTCCAGCTTCATAGCCTGAAGCAATGCTCAAAAATTCCTCATGCACAGTGATTATTTACCCTTATTTGGAACATGACGTTATCATTTTCTATTTGATTGAAACCAGGATGGTCACACGTTTAGGCTATATTAGGGGGCCACAGTTTGTACTTACCCATTTATTTGTTCCAAACTACGTTAGATTTACTTAAAATGACGCTCGATCTGGGAGTGACATTAATACGTAATATAACTAGTGAAATTTACTTTTGCCTTTACAAATTTTAAATTGAAAAGAGTGATATATTTACGCGCAAATTTGCACGTGCCTTAACGGGAGAAAAACGTCGGAGAAAAGTCTTTAAGAACTAATTGCTCTGGCCATTGGTAAATTTGTATATAATTAAGTTCGATCATCAAATAAGACCGCAACAGGTGGCGGTTTTGTTCTTATTTGTTAATTGCAACATAGATATATCTTCGAGACTTTTTGCCGCACAAAAAAAACGCAATAAGAGCAGAGTGAAATAAAAACGCGTTTTTCGTAACAACACAACTAACAAACAACGAGACTTACAGTTAGTGGCGAATCGTTTTCTAAACTATCAAGAGCCACATTTTCTTTGATAATCTGAGTTGCCATATCTAAGAGGGTATAAATTTAAATATTTAGCGGGTGTATTATTCTTATATAAAGAAAACAAGATGTAAATCATGGTGGAGAATGCTGAAATATACAGCATTTTACACGACATTCTGAAAGCCGCGATAAGGCACTTCACTCACACATAAAGACCTAAATCGACACACTGGGAATTCCTCAGACAGGATGAGGATGAATTACTCCAAATTCCTTGAAAATATAATTTTGATTTTGTGTCCCAGTTGTTCAAAAGCCGATAAACGCTAATCTAGGATTAAAAAACTACTTTCTACCAATCAACGTCGTAAAAAGACAATTTATAATCGAGGATTAAAGAATCGTCTTTCGAACAACTGGGTCATTCGATATAAATAAAACTAACCTTGATTCGAATAACGATGAAATTCGAAAATCAACGAACAATAATAATAGATAATTCTTGGAGAGAATGAAAACTTGACAAGTCTTTGAAGAATCACGAAAGATATATATATGAATATAATATATATAATGTGCCGTAATAATTATAAATAAACGAGTAATAAACGAGTAGTAGTAAATTGGCCTTGAACGTCTTGAACTCCGTCCGTACGCGCATGCATAGAAGACAGACAAGATAGATCTATAGACTGGTATACAAGATATTTCTCGAAGAAGCCCCCGGCTCCAGGCTACTTAATTGACTGATTGATTATTTTTATTTTTTAACCGTAATGGGTCATATGCTAAAACCACAAAAAAGTAGTTTTGAGATATTATTTTTGGTCGGTGCATTCTCAGATTTTATCCGCTCTTTGATGTCGCTGATGAATGTTTAATACATTTCGCCTCTTCCAAGGGTAATTTGAAAGTATTTACAGATAAAACATACTCCAAACTTGTAGAATGTCGTAAGGAGTGGCTAATAATTAAAGATGAGGAATCAGAAGCGACTGAAATAGCTCGTAAAATATCACAACTCCCCAACTCTCCTCGAGACAATAAATTCTGGTATCATCATCAATGTTACAAATATTTTACAGATGTTTCAAAGATAGATAGAGCC
>JAULBZ010001367.1:0-22576 GCA_032360805.1 Neoturris breviconis | reverse complement strand
AAGCTAAATTCTATGAACTAGTAAAAAAATTAACCAACTACAACATTTATCTGAAAACAAGAGTACTCATCTTGAATTGTATTGTTGGCAGAAGATTGACATACTCTTGCCAGACTTGGAATCTGAATGAAAAAGAAACCAGAAACATATATTAGCATGCTACGAAAAATGGTCCAAGGAGGTAACAAAAGAATGAAACCCAGAGAACAAAACAGTGACCCAAATTAAGAACATGATTTCCAGTATATCTTGGCCAATCAGGAAGTGCTCGATATCTGCAATACTGATATCCCCACTTTCACTGACAATCAGCAAGCCAACTACTTAGCTCACATTGTAAGGCAGACCAACGGAACATTGACGAAAATGTTTCTTTTCAATGATAACAAGCAACTTAAACAGGGTCAACCAATCCAAACTATGGAAGCAAAAGTACTTGCTACATTAAATATAACAGCAGATAAATTTTACAAGGATGCACTGCAGAGAAAAATGAATATGATCACCCTAAGGGATGATTGCCACAAGTCATCAAAAAGATGATACGGCTAAAACCACAAGTACAAATAATATGTCAGGATTTTACGGGTACTAAGGTGGGATACTCTTATTCTGCATGAAATGATGACTTATACAATTTTTATTACATTTTCGGATATAATAGAGCATAGGGTATATTGTGATCAAGTTCCAAGTAAAACAGGTCATTAATAAGTTATTGGGATGTGGCACATTGTACCTCCCCCGGGTTATTAGACCCACTAAAGGCCCGAGTCTTCATTTATACACCCGCGAATATTTATATTTTATCCTGACGGAATCGTGATACGTATCCAGAAATAAAGGATCCGAATTAATCGTTAATTGCACCTATTTATTCAATACTAAGTATTAAGTATGAATACTAGCTGTAGATACATTAATATTACGCTCTTTACTTTGACATCTGTACTATAATGTCCATGAATGAATGCTTTAAAATTGGCACTAATCCATGTTTCCGTCTGTGTGGTTATTAAATTCTTGATTTTAAATAGATATATAGCCTACCTTTGTAGATGTTATAAGTATTTGTATATCACCAGAGCAACATCTCATGCTTACTGATGATCAAACATATACCGATGAAATTCAAATATTTTACCAAGCTGATTGGTTTATTTTTTTAATTATGTTTTTGCGGACTGAGAGAGAACTCATTCTAGGACTCTAATGAGTATGCGTAGACCGAGCTAAACAAGAAAAGTTCTATATTATAGACTAAACTTATGTATCTAGGTATTTGTAAGGAGGTACCCAAATACCCTATTAATATTTTTATTGGGTTATGGTATGTGGGTTATGGTAAGTGGGTTATGGTATGTGAGTTATGGTATGTGGGTTATGGTATATGGGTTATGGTATATGGGTTATGGTCTGATATAAGTAAATAAGTGCATGATATGGCTATTAAACTTGGTCACATGACCGTTTGTGGCCAAATGAGTATTTTGGAGGCATACTGACTGCAATATGATGACGTCATGATAATGTCATAATGATCTTGCGATAATAGGACTTCAAGTTACTAGTTTACTTTCGTACTTGGGAATTAGCCAGATCCGGACATCTTCGTGGATGTAAAGGCTTGATGGCATCGTATGATATTATATTTGGATTATTTTTGACACTTTTAGACCCTTTGATGTTCAGATTATCAGTTTTTGTCACACATCGTTTTATTTGTTAGAGTTTATATATTAAAACTTTGCATCGTTAGAAGCAATAAGGTGGATGCGTGGAATGGTTTTTCTAATCGGTTTCTTTAAGAAATGTTCCTATTTCTTATTTCTCTTTGTCTAAGAAATTCAGATAAATCTTTCCTGTTTTTAGACAACTTCAGCCCCACTTTCCCTATAAAGTATGTTCTCATATACAAAAGTGTATATACAATTCAATTGTTCCAAGTGTAATATTTTGTCTACCAGTGACGTCATTAAATCACAAAACAATTATGTCAAACTGTTTATATTGACGTTTTCTATAAATGTACCAAGTTTCATGCCATAAGTATTAGTGGTTTGGAAATAAACGTCACTGTCATTTTAGAGCATTTTTCATTATTAATAACGTCAAATAGCAGGTATCAGTGACATCATCAGGTCAATTTTTTCTAGGCAAAGTGTTTGTATTGAGTTTTTTTATATGTGTACCAAGTTTCATATCATAAGCATTTGCGGTTCGAAAACAAATGGCCACAGGCTATACCAGCCAAAAATAGCCCAGTGTTAATAGGGTTAAATAATGTTAAATAAACTCACTGAATTAACATTACTATACAATAAACTATTATAGCTTAGTTCCTAAATGCTTTTTAATGTTCACATTATATATTTTTAGAAATTTAACAAGGAAGCTTCCCAAAATCAAAATGGAGACTTATCATTGATACAATTTCTTATAGAAAATGAGCACGTCAAAAAAAATCCACTTCTCCCCTAGTAGTTGCTTGAATGTGGTCAAAACCTCATTGAATTTTCAAAAAATTCTAAGTCTCCACAAAAATTCCTTTTTCGCCAATACTCAGACCTGGGTTGATGAAATTGAACAAAATTGGTCAGTGGTCACAAATATTGCCTAGAATGCTAAAATCAAATTTCAAGATGGTACCATGCCTTTTCGGTCCATTGGATAAGGTGATAGTAATAGCCCATCCAAACTTCCCTTGGCGGACTAAAACTTTTCTAAAGTCCTCTCCATTTGGGTATGATTTGGGTAAATGTGGTCAAATCATCATAGAAAATTAAATGGAGAACATTATTACTTGTTTCGATATAATATATAGCCCCAAAAAAATACAATTATCAACATATTTCCGTCTAAAGCTAGAATATGTCCTGTTTTCATGAGTACTTTCAAAGTATTGCTTCACTGTCTTTATGTCATAAATACTTCCATGACTTTGACCCATGTTCTAAAATCTTTCAATCATGAGACTAGGGAATCAGCTAATGCAGGCAGTAGTGGTTCAGTGGTTTAAGCAGTTGCTCTTATGATCTAGAGTTCAAATCCACCCTCGGCTAGACATTTTTGAGTCACATCCCTGGCAGCACTGTCGTCTATCTGTTCTTATGTAAAGTGGTTTCAGTCATGTTTCAGGATGGGTTTATATGGAGATGGATTGAGATCTGATGAGGGCCTCTATCCCCTAGTAGTGGAAACATTGAAACATTGTAAATGCAAAAAGATGCAGATATTTCTTTCAAATTGAAATAACTTACTGTTTGCCTGCGTTTAACTGAGTTGTCATGTTTAGAAACCAATGCAGAGTCATCCGATGCTTCCTGAACCTCATGTTTGTTAAATGGAGAAACCATCGCAATATTACTTTTTGGCTAAAAAAGTTAATAATTAAGTTTGATAATTTTTTTTTTTTTTTTTGAACACTTGAGCATTTTAATTTTGATAGTTCGTTATTATCTTACTTGGTTATTTTCTCCTTTTAATTTTCACGTTCCTTCATTTTTCGAGAATTTAGTTATACTGGCACATTAAAGGCAAAAAATGGGAGGAATATGGGCATGAGAGTCAGGTGCAAAAATATGGTGGGGCGCGAGCAATAGAAAAAATAAGGTGTATCCAGTTTAAAGCAGAACCGTGTACAAATTGGTTGTTACACATTTACATTTTTTAATCCGGAGTACGCCTTATGCATATCCACTCGCCATTACAGATTATCCTTTTGTGGTATCGCCTGCTTGACAGATCATTGTTTGAAGAGCAAATAATCGCTGTGGAGGAGTGATTTTTGAGCATTACCTAAGACTAGAAATACTCAAACATCTCTCCTCCACAATGTTTATTTGTTCTTATTTCAAACATTGTAGCTATAGTTACAACAGGGTGCAAATTAAGGGGTCGCAATTCGTATTTTGAGAATCATTTTCTCAAATATTGCTAAACATTTTCAGTTACTTATTGCTTTAGCAAAAATTCTCATTGTTTTCTAACAATTAACAACTTTTGCTAAGCATTTTGAGTACCATAATTCAAACCCAAGGAGTAGTTTCATTGTAAATATAAAGCGTCTTTGTTGACAATCAAACAATGTGAGCTTTTTCTTTGTAAAACTTTAAATGTGAATGAGTTATACAAAGGATAACAGATCTACCGCATGTTAAAAAATCTGACTCATTAATCCGGTTATTAATTTATTTGTTCTGTTTCCTCAGACAATACTGAGATACTTGTCCTCAGTTTATGTATTGCTCTTGCAAGGTCAGGCAATATTCAACTTTGGTCAATATTTGTATTGTCCTCAGAAACAGTTACTACAGGTTTCATGTTACCTTTAGTGCCACTGCTGGTGACTTTGGCTTTGGTTTTACTGGAGGTGGAATATTCTTATGTTCTTTCTGTTTGTATGCGGGAGTTTTTGATCCAAAACCTTTGGGAGAACTGGATGCGTAAAGGTCCTTGAATAGACTAGATGCCATAGATGAATAGGAACTATAATGCTCTGAAGTTTCTTGAGTCTGTTCAGTAACTCCAAGTTCTTTATCCTGGGTATATCTCTTCGTTTTGTCATGGTTAGGAAGTTTTAACAATTCTGGTTGTGGAATATTGGGTATTGATGTGTAATCTATATCATCATCCAATGAAAAATCTTCATCCTCAATAATTTCTGAATAACTTAGATGAAATGGAGGTACTGTATTATTATTATTCAGTACATCAAATGTATGGTCAGTTGTGTCTGCATGTACTTCAGAATCACCTAAATTAGATGATTCTTTTACACCATACTTACTAGCAAAGAAAACGCTATTTGAATGTTTGCTTTTAAATGATGGACTTAATTTTGGTGATGGACTTTGACCTATTGATGGACTTGATTTGGGTGGAGATTTTCGAGGTGATGATTTGTGTAAAGATTTCCGAACTGATGATGGACTTGATTTGGGTGATTTTGCAGCAAGATCTGGTGGTAGAAGATACAGCGGAACATCAACAACAATATTCGCTTGTTCTGGTTTACATAAAACCTAAAATGAGACAAATTATTTTTGAAATGACAATCAACATTTTTTGAGCAGAAAATAGCACATCTTCATGTTATAAGATCCATTGATTTAATATAGACAGGGCTGTTTTGCGTACTGTTAATACAAGAAGGTGATATTGCACAGAAAACATAATTTGAAAATTTGACAAAAATAAACTCACACAAAAAAGCAAACTCAAAACTTTGAGGATGTTTACCCATAGGTAAACAAATACACTGTTTACCCAGTGAGCAAAAACTTGTTCAAAGTCAGCTGCACAGGATGCTAAAAAAATGTTGTTCAACGTTGTTCCGGCATCTTTACCGCAGACTTTGAATTAGTTTTTGCACACTGGATATAAATACTTTAAACACTTCAAACTAGCTTAATTAGACTCTTAATTATACACTTCTATATACACAACTATTTAAAACTTCAAACTTCAACTCAACACTAAACAACATCAAACATAATCCTCAACCCACTTACTCCAGTAGTTATGTAAGTGTACCAAAAATATAACTATTTTAATCTCCAACAATATATCTGACAGTGGTATAACCATATTTGTATGATTATTGTATTAAACCGAGCAATCAAAGGTACGGTATTGAAAGTAGCCCGCCAAATCAAGTGAAAGTTAAACCTATAAGCAGATAAATATGATTTGCATACACATCATATAGTATTTGAAAAATATCTTTATTAAGATGGTAGGATTTCAGGTCCAATAAACAATTGGAACACATTTTTCAAGTTAAAATTATGTAAGGTCACTGTGGAGAAGAGTAGTGAAATTTCACATCAAGGATAAACACTTAAATTTTACATGGCATTATGATTCCATGTCCTTATTGACGGTATTAAGTTGACAATGTTTCAGGTCAAATAAGCAAGTGGAACACCAAGGTATCAAGGTAAAATTATATCAAGTTACTGAGGAGGAGAATAGCGAAATTTCATATCAAGGATAAACACATAACTTTACATGGCAGTAGGTTTTAATGTCCTTATTAAGTTGACAAAGTTTCAGATCAAATAAACAATTAGAACACCTTTATTAAGGTAAAACTATATCCAGTCAATGTGGAGGAGAGTAGTGAAATTTCATACCATAGCCTGAAGCATTACTTAAAAATAACTTCTCCACAGTGGATATGAATTGCATACACACACTATAAATCATTACACATCATATCATTATACCATCTTTGTATAATAAAGTATACTTTAACTTTATATTTATGTTGTGTTGTGCATAGAAATACGAAAAGAGAAAGATTAACAACACTCTTTTTTGCTATTCAATTTGCTATTGTTTTTAAAAATAATCAATAACATTCAATATCTATTCAGTCTTTTCATGCACATTTGGTATGCAGTTTCAACATAAAAAACACAGGTGAGTTTTACCGAGAATTTCTCTCTCTTATTATCCTATTTTTGAAGGAATCTTGCTATACAGTCAGTGGAAACCATGATAATATGATCGAGTTGATCTATCTATTCTCATGGGTATACAGATTTCACTACAACAATGTGTTGTATTTCTGACTGACTATGAGTAGCACTATCGCTCTTGAAGAGTTTATAGCATCTACAGGGTTCTCGCAAAATCCTTCATGCGTGTAATTTTGACGTATAATTATTTTAGAGAATTTTCAGATGAAGGATGAAACGATATCCGAAGTTACAGTTACAGTAATCTTATGATCCTAGTTTTTGTTGGTTTTCGTTAAATTTTTAACATGACAAAAATGTAGGATTGGTTGATAATTTGATATTATATGGAAGAAATTTGAGTAAGAAACTTAATCTTGGAAAGTAATTTTATTACTGTTTACTACTCATTTGGTGTATTGGTGAATGCCCTGTTTCTCGTGAAAGCTCCACGACCGTACTTTGTGACAAATTTTTACTTTAGATCTACTCCCACACCATAGTACATACTATGCAAAAATACCCTTTCTAGCAATGATCATCATCCACTTAATGAGTCTGGTAATCTAAGAAGTTTCTTTACTGAAAAAAGCTGTAGTGAGTGTCAAAAAGACAACAACGCTACTAAAAATGAATGAAGAAAATCCTACTAATAACTTAGTAGATATGAATGCGTATTATGATTCCGATGAGAGATGCAAAAAGACCCACGAGAGAACAGCACCTGCTAGGCTATATTAACGTTCTATATCTTGAGTGAAGGTAAAATATTTTTCTTGTGTTTCGATTTTATATTCTCGTATCTCATAGCACAGTTATGATTAACTTCTAAATGTTTGTTATTTTATATTCTTGTGCAAAGAATTAAAACTATTTTTCAAGACCACCCTGTCCATTGTTACGATTCACTAGCACCAGTCTGTTTTGATCTTTAAAAATATAGCATACAAAAATAAGAACAATAGAAATTAATTTTCGGCACATATATTTAAATATTTTTAAATCTCATTCTATGTGGCTACATGCAAAAAAAGACACGGAATGGGATATTAAGACGTTGCAAATATTTCTCTTTGCGTATATCTATGTGTTTGATAAAAGGTGGTTCTCATCATCTGTTGTTAAAATTAAAAATAAAGATAATAAATATGTAAAATGTTTTTTTACTTTTAATTTGCAATGGGAATAATTAAATATTAAATATATTTTTTTTCATAACTTTTAAACAAATGGCTTATATGACTAAACATTTTGGGCCTTTTCATACAATTTATCTAAGATCATTTTGAAAAAACTACAGCATGGTTTCATGAAAAGTTTAGAGGGTGGGGGAGGCCTATTTAAGCCCCCCCCTCTGGTTGTACAGAGCTCTAAAAGGCTCGACCTGAATAGAGTTAACATTACATAATAAAACATTAATTACCTTAAGGGAAGAAATTTTCGTAAGAAGAAATTTTTGCGAAAGATATTTTCGCGAATTAAGGTCCTGAAAATCGCGTTTTCTCGTAATTTATTTTCGTGTTTTAAGGTTCGAAGGTCAATTTTGCGGATCTTATTTTCGCGTTTTGTGGTAGAAATTTACTTTGGGAAGAATATAAGAAGAAGTCAATATCTGTTTCAAAAGTTTTTTACACTAACAAACTACCAACGCATTACTGGTTTACTACTTTCTTTTTAATTTCTTTCATCACCGAAACATCAAGAAATGATAAAAAACATCATTGCTTTGTAAAGATACCACAGAAGTATTATTTGGTACCGTATAGCTTTCAATATCTTTATAAAAAGTTTTCCTGTTTAAACTGAATGAACAAAAATGTACTTTTTCCAGTGCTAACGAACGATAACAGGAACAAAAAAATGTTTTTTTTAAAACATCGAAAAATTTTCAGTTTTTCGCAGAATTTATTCTCGCGAATTGCCGGTTATACTTAAATTTCACGCATTATAATTTCGCCAATTGCAGGTTGAGCTTTAATTTCTTCTCGCAAAAATTTCTTCCCATAATGTATAGTGCTTTCTAATGAAACTACTATATAGAGACTATAAAAGTTTCATTATAAATGTAATGCTCGCAGTATAAAAGCTTCTCAAAATCAAAATGGATTTTATCATCATGTGTGTGGTCAAAAGTCTCATAGAAAAATTATTTTTTTAAATATTTTCTTAGTCCAAATATAATTCTGGTTAAATCCTTATAAACAGTCTCCACTTTTGAAAAAATCCTTTTTTCACTGATAATCGGTTCCAAATTGACAAAATTGAAAATAATTGGCCGAGAATACCACAACCAAATTTCATGACGGTACCATGCAATTTGGACCCTTTTTGCCTAAAACTCGGGACCAAGTAAACGAAATCGAAAGATTTTTTGGCAAGCCCTTCTGGAATATTGCCACAGATGCTGGTACCAAATTTTAAAATGCTAACCCTTCAAGAACATGATCTATTAAGAAAAGCGGGCTGCCGCCGCAAACTGATAGCAATAACCCACCCAAACTTTGTTTGGTGGGTTAATGCAAGGGTTAAAATAACTGTTGGACATCACTGTGGAGGAGAAATGTTAAGGAATATAATTCAGCCAAAATGATCTCTCCTCAACAGTGATGACCAAATGTTATTTAACCCCTGTAAAAGAACGGCCTCCTCCAAGGTCCTTTTAACAGAAGCCAAAATTCCCTTTTTCACCAATACTCGTTCTCAAATTGACGAAATTAGATAAAAGTTGGTCAGCGGTCTTGTAATATTGCCTAGAATGCCATAACTAAATTTCAGAACGGTACCACACCTTTTCGGTCCATTAGACGGAAAACTTGATTTGGACCCTTTTTGCCCAAAACTAAATCGAATATTGCCACAAATGCTGGTACCAAATTTCAAAATGCTAGCCCTTCAGGAGCATGGTCTATTAAGAGATGTGGGCTGCCGCCACCACCGCAAAGTGATAGCAACAGCCCATCCAAACTTTGTTTGGTGGGCTAAAAACTATATAATCTTTAAGATTTTAACACAGCATCTCTTTTTTCAAATATAGGAGAAGGAAGCGTCCCAAAATCAAAAAAAAGTAAAGTTATCTCTTATCAGTTACTTATTTTATATCTCTAAAAATTGAGGAAGAATTTACTTGCTTGTACCTGTATCAGCATTCATCATTCAGCTGGCTCCAAAAATTATAATCAGGATTGTAGTAGAAAATTAAAGTGTTAAAAAAAAATTAAGTAGTCTCCACGTCTCTACTTAAGATTCGTGTATGATATTTAGTGGGATATCATGAATATGGTCAAATCCTCATAGCAACAAATGTCTACACAAAAGTCTACACCTAAGAAAAAAATCCCCTTTTCGCAGTTTGTGCATATGCCGAGACATCACATCGAGGTCTATATACATAGGATAGGTATAATAAGAAAAGCTGGACACCACCAACACCAAAAAGTGATAGTAATATCCATCTAAAACATTACAGTAATACTGTATATGATTATACTTGACTTGTTCAATAAAGAACAGGTACTGGGGTTAGGGGTCTAACTGCCGGACATCAATGTGGAGGAGTATTTTTTGCATATAGTGTTCACCTTCTAAGCTGAACACTATACTCAAAACAACTCCTCCACAGGTGTCCAGCAGTTCAGTATGACTTATTGGAAAGTAATATTAGTTGGTAATTGTGTTTGGTCAAATCACATTACAGCAAAGTGCAAAATTAAAACTAATAATCACTGTGGAGGATCAATTTTAATCACTTCAGGCTATGTAGCCTAAAGCCATACTCAAAGAACAATCCTCCATAGAGAGTTCTTATTTTCCACACTGACTATATTGAATATTTTATTGTTTGAAACAATGTGAAAAACATCATACTAGGCTAAAATACTACTTTTAGCAAGACAGTTAGCATACAGTACAAAAATATCTGTTCTTTATGATTTGCTTTAACCTCTTGCAATCACTAAAACAGTAATACAAGAAAGGTAATAAAAGGCCAGCAAACCCATTATAGAAACCAGTTTCAAGACTATTATGATGGATCCTACACGTGTGGATGTGCATCATCTTACCATGCATACATGCATGGATACATGTGGACCAACAACCAGAAATAGCTACAATTTATATTGAACAAATAAAAAACTACCTTGGTAAAATCTGTTCGTTTCATGTTTTAAAAGTATGTAAGTATTCAAACAACATCCTTCAGATCATAACATTTTGTATAGATAACATCATAAAGCAATGATTAAAATGCTTTTGAGCAAATAAAACTATGAAAGGTCAATTAATATTTCACTTCGTTTATTCATTTAGAGCATAGAAATTAATTAAAAATAAAATAGGTTTATTAGGGTAACACATTGATCTTTAAAGGTTTCAACATGGTAAATAAAGTGTGTATTATTTATACATTGTTTAGATTTTAATTATGATGATTATTATGGCATAATATGTTCACTTGAGATATTTCATAGAATCATGACTATATATTACAGCTTTATAAGATATAGGTATAAGATCTCTATAAGAGGACAGACATTAATGAGCATTTTATTAAAAGATATAAAATAAACAATTGCTTTTTGTGTAACTGAAGTCTGAACATTTATCTATTACACGGATAAGATATCATTTGTATTTATTATCAAGTCCATGATATTGACAGGTATTAAACATTGATATGAAAGATATTGATGTCAATGTGTACACACTATAATAGTTCAGATGAGTAGACTATAATGATGCAATACCCAGGCTAATGTAACATCCCAAAACAAAACCTCTGTAATTTATAGTGATAAACATAAATATAAATGGTGTATAGTTCGTAGTCTGGACAAACAGATTTACTAATCTTTAATTCAATTCAACTACTACAATGTTGAAAACAAAATCAGTGTTAGCCTTGGTTATAAACCAATAAAATATCTGTGCAATGACCAATAATGCATGCCTCACAAGCTGTAAGTAAATGGCTACACCAGCATTGATAATAAGAACAAATACTTACTACTTTTGAGCATAGCCTCAGCATTGTAGCATAAAACTATGCTCAATAAAATAAAGTAGCTTTCCAAACCGAGCAAATGTTAAACCTAGTTCGAGGGAATGATTTAAATACATTATTATGAATACACTATAAAAATGCTATAGTGTTCCTATATTATCATTATCAGGTATTTAATTGCATGCTTATAAAATAAAAAATGTGAAATATATTTTTATATCTTTTTTTGCGAGTCCTTCTAAAATGTCACATAGAATGCTGGTACCAAATTTCAAAATGATAGCACTTCAGTAGCAATATCTAATAATGAACAGTTGGCTGTCGCTGCCGAAAAGTGATAGAAATAGCTTCTAAACTTTGTTTGCAGAGATTATTGATCTTATTTCCAGCAATACTACATAAAGCTAAATAACAAAGAGATATCATCTGAGGAGAAGTGTTTCCATTGCTTCAATAACACTTCTATACAGATGATACTGATAGTTACGTTCAGGCTTGACTTGAGACATTTATAATTAATTTGAAACTCACTTGAATGTTATTTTCAGCAACAATAAGCAACTCTTCATCTTCATCAACACTACTTTCCCCTTCACTTTCTGCATTACAAATCATTCTCTTCACATGTGCTTTTTTTGATGAATGATGTGGTATGTTTTGATAGTTAGATTGGCCACAAATTAGTGTGGATAACGCTGTGTCAGATTTGTTAGTTATATTTGTAGGGGATTCTTTGACTGGAACCAAATGTTTATTAATATCTAAGCTTGTGTTTTCAGGAAAGCCAGAATGTTTGTTGTTTAAACTTTGATTTTGAGAAAATGAGATGGGTGACACGTTTTTGTTACTTTGCATAGTAATATCTCTATGTTCAGTTACATCACAGTCCTTGACAAGAGGATCTTCATTTGTTTTTTCTAAGTCGAAATACAGTGGGATAGTTTTCTCAACAGAACATTCGATGTTTCTTTTTTTGCCAGGAGGCGTAAGAGCTCTTGGTTTTGGAGCAACTTCGATGATTCGTCTGCCTTTGTTTGGTGATGGTGTTTTTGAGAGCATTTTCGCACATTTGTCATCTCTTTTTGAGTACCCTGTTAGAGAAACATCCTTTTGTTGCGACTTAACTTTAAAACTGCTAACTCTCCACTTTTTTTTATCTGATGGACTTTTAAGTGGTTCAAACATGGAGCGAATAGTTGAAAATTTTGTAGTTTTATATTCGTTTACGTTATCATCTTCATTAATTTCTTTTGTTGAGTTTTTCTTTTTCTTCGAACTAGGACTTCTTTTAACACTATTCTTCTTTTTCTCACCATCTTTAACTTCATCTTTATCAGCCTTCATATCAATGATATCAACCTCTTTTAACAATGCTTTTCTCTCTTTCTTCTTCAATGAACCTCTTCGTATTTTGAATCCCGTAAAACCTTTCTTAGCACTGTGGACAGGAAGCTCCTCAGTATCAAAGGAGCCAGTCCAATATTCAATATCATCTGAACATGGCCTTGGATGTTTACTTTTAGATTTATCTTTGGATGATTTCTTCGCTGCTTTGTTTTGTTTGACAATATGATCATCATTTAAATTAGTTGAATTTAGATTTAATGGTGTGGCTAAATCTTTATTAAAATTTTCAGTATAATCCATAGTATTACTTCTCAAAATAAGTTCACTGTCAGAGAGATTTATAATGTTTTCTTCGCCATCACAAAATGACTGTGAACTGTTATCAGAAGAGTTAGTAGAAGAGAACGTATTAGTTGATAATTGTAAACCATACTCATCATAATTAGATATATCAGTATCCGATAAGTTAGGTGATTGGTGTCTGTTTGCTACATTTGGATGTGTATTGGGTGAATAGTAATGACTATGAGAGTGTTCTAGTTGCTTTAATAGTTGTTTTGTAAGGTGTTCATTTCCTGAATATTGAGAAGAGGAGTTGAAAGATAAAGAATCATATTCCATTTCTAAATCACAATCTGTTCGAGATACAGGGTATTTTTTACTCTCACTACACTGAATGTTTGATGCTGCAATAAAATTAACTAAATCAATTCCAGAGTTTCTATTTGTTTCAGAATTATTTTCAAAAACATCATCCTCTGTATTACAAAGTTTTCGTAATTCAAATGATATGCTTTCACTACGCGTTATCTTTTCCTCTTTCTTTTGAATGGATTTTTTCTTTGAGGGTAACAACAAATTCTTTAAGCTTTTTGTTTTTCGAGAAAAGTGAGAGCTGTTGTGTTCTTTATTATTGTCTAATAAATCAGAAAATGAACTTGAGTGAAGAATTGGATCTGAATGCCTTGATAATGAATTTTCGCGTTGTGGCGATGAAGCAGTAAACATGAATTCTGTAGAATCTGTGAAGCGTTGGTTTAATGTCATTGGTAAGTAAGGTGTCCTTTTGATAGTATTGAATGGATAATTCAACGTTTGCTGATTTGTTTGCAGATATTCGTTTGATGAAGAATCATCTTCAGATGGAACTTCGAGGTCTTTTAAAAACTTAGATATACTAGCAACCGGATCTGATGTATTTCTCTTCTGTCTAGGTCTTCTTCGGGAAGCAATTGGAGGTTTTTGTTTCGCCTTTCTGATTCTGTCTAAGTATGCCACCACTGATATAATAATGTCAGAGTTTTCAGAAACTCTTCGTCCAGATGTCATTAAATATGGTTCATGTGAACCTTGATTAATAGTACGTATGAAAGGAGTTTGTGTAAGATTTTTACTTTTCTTTCTTCGAGTTAATGAATTTGTTTTTGAACTTTCATTGATATATTTCATGCCATTGCACGTAAACACTGGAGTTGTATTGATGTTTGCTGTGCTGAAAGTATTTAGCCCAAAATAATCATCATCAAAAGAAGATTCCACAAACTGAAATATGGTCCTCACAAATGGCGAAGGTTGCTGTAACTTGGTACTTTCATTACAATCATCATTCGCACTACTCAAAAGATCTTTCTTTGTGTCATTCAGTGTTTTACTGTTTCTGCGATTTTTAAGCTTATCTTTGGATGAAACAGAGTTTGATCTCTTCAAGCGGAACATGAATGGAGAGTTTGAACGGACAGATAGATCCATAGATTTCTTATGCTTCGCATCTTTTTTCTTTTTGGATATAGTAAAATCTTCGTCAAATTCATACACTTTACTTTTTCTAAATAAATCAAAAAGAGAAGACTTGCGACCTGTAGGTGTAGTTGAGCGGTACCTAGAATTACTGTCAGATGACTGTGGCGAATCTAACAAATCTATGTCACAACTCTTAGCACGTTTCATAGGTTCGCTGCAAGGTTTTTGTGCATTGATGTTTTTTAACTTTTCAATTTCCACATTTAAACTACCAGAAGATGAGCTGGACTGAAATTCAGAATTTAGAGAAATACCACTCGAGTCATCATCATAAGGTTGGTTCTTGGTAGTTACATGCACATAGTCATTGCTTATTTGATTTTCTTCTGTTGACAAAGGAGGTGAAGGTGTTGTTGTGTTTACATTTATAGTATTCGTACTACAATCAATTTCAATAGTCATTCCTGGAAATTCAAATGATTCGCATGAACTAGTTAACTCTGGATACTCTTCATCAGCAGATTCCCTAGGTAAAACACATCTAGATGAAGGTTCAGGACGATGTCCAAGACTTTTCGTTCTACGCTCAGTGTACTGAAAAAGTGATGAGGCATATCTTTCTGACGGTGGTTTGTAATCACTTTGTCTGCGTGTATGTTGAAAATCTGAATAACACTCATCTGTAAATTCTTGTTTTGCAAATTTCAAATCTTCATTACTTTCGAATATTCCTTCATCGTAATCAGGGTTAGTACTTAATTTATTGTGTAATGCTTTCGGTGATGCCGGATACTGCTCAAAATGAAAACCACTTTCAATGTGTGTAAACTCTTCGTCACCAGTTGTACTACTGTTATCTGAAGATAAACCATCAATATCATCATAACAAATTGTATAATATTCACTGCCCATGTTAGTCGTCATTATTTCTTATTTCTAAAAATGAAATAATAAATAGAAAGATACTAAATCGGTTAGCATCTACATAAATGTTATATTTCTCTTGAAGCCCTATTCCCAGCGGGCAAAAACCAGTTCAAAGTCCACAGTAAAGATGCTAGAACATTGTTTTCAATGTTGTTCTATCGCCTTTACTGTATAACTTGAACAGGTTTTTGTCCTTGCAAAACATGGAAATACAAATAATTACTGCAAATGAGTGACATCTTTGCTCTTATTTGTAGCGGAAACATGCGTAACATCATACTCCTATAATTATAAAACACAAAATATATATATAGTAATTTATTTGAACTAATTTGCACTCAATAAAACACTTTATTTGTAGCGAAACCAAACAGGACAAATTTTAATTAGAAGATACATGCCAGAGGTTAAAATAACTGCTGGTCATCACTATGGAGGAGAGCTTTTTCAGAATAGTTTCAGCTGAATTGGCTGAAGTTATTCTGAAAAATCTTTCCTCCACAGTGATGACCAACAGTTATTTCAACCCTGACATGCATGACTCTCTAGACACAGTTCCTTTAATTCAAAGATAAAATTATAATAGAATAGTTCAAACATTTTAGACAAATTACAATCCAAATTAAACAGTTATAATGATAGTCTATCTGTGTTAGTGCTTCAAGAAAAACATCCTTCTTAAAAAACTAAAGCTTTTCACATGACATTAAAATTATGTAAAATTTAAGTCCTCCATACTTTGTTTGAACTCAACAAACTTAAGAAGTTAAATAGAAAGTTAAGTACAGCATTAAGATCAAATTCAAATCCTGTTAGAAGTAATGTTAACTGTCAAAGTATGATGAAAGAAAACCTGACAAGAATGTACCAGTTGAAATGTAGAGTATCTTATAACCAAATTGACTGCAAGATCTCCATGAGAAAAATAAATTGAAATAAGACAACTATAAGCTATATATAGCATTACTTATGAATGGGAATAAACGTAATAAGTACATACCGATATGCGATATTTACTATCGTATCACATTATCTTATATTTTGGCATAAAGTATTGTGAAAATTGTGATAAGTTATCAGATGAACAATAAGAAAAAAGAAAAAAGCAACACAACTTTTCAAAAAATATAACATTTCTTTTTAGCATGCCAAGTACCAAACATGTTTATGCAAAATCTGAAAATATCAGTTATCGATATCAATTATTTATTATAAGTAACTGAGTATTTAACTGTTAACACAGAAGAATATTCAACAGAACATTTCACTTTTTTAAGAGGCGAGAAGAACTGAAAATACTAATATCAACAAAAGAATAGCGTTAATTAAGAGATAAGGGCTAAAGTAAATATTCTAAAGCAACATAGTTAAAAATAATACTAACGCTTACAAACTTTTAGTTTTAAGTAAAACACAAAGTAAAAACAGGTTTTTGAGATACTTCTATCCTAGTGCTCCAAATACCATCCCTTCATACAACACAATATATCATCTACCAAATGCACAAGTGTATAGACAACTCGTTCTTATACAAAATATTCAAACAGAAGCCTTTGCATTGCTTGCATCATGGATTGAAATAATCCACATTAAATGTTCATTACAAGTATAAAATACATGTATAATCTCCTTACTAAATAGATAGAATTAGAAAGAACATGTTCCCAATACAAACTAACCCAAAACACATACAAGAAACATAACAGTCATGGTGATACATATTCAATCACTATTAAAATCCCCTTGAATTATAAAATAAATAATTGCATTGAAACTAAGGAGTGATAGATGGAAAAAAATAATGAAAACAGAGTCAGTTAGCTGACATTGAAAAAAGATTCTTGACAAAGTGGGCACTGTAATTATATTTCTAAGTAAATTATATTTCAAAGTAAAGTAAAGTCTCCACATCAGGGTGACATCCATGGGAGACAGTTTTCCTACATGTCAGCAGAATTTCTTTTCTATATCCATAAATAAACTGAAAAATATTGATTTTATTTCTGATATAAACTTCTCTAACAAATATCAACAACTTCACGCGAGTCTAACAAATATCAACAACTTAACGCGAGTCTAACAAATATCAACAACTTCATGAGAGTCTAACACCAAATTTAAAAAATCCTTTAATCCAATATAATTCTTACCAACTTTCTGTACTTATTAAAATATAATCTCTAGCATCCTGATTAGAGACTTCCTGTTAAATAATATAAGTAATAACATTAAAAACAAAAAGAAGTTGTCCGTGAAACCACAATAAAAGAACATCAAGAACATTATTATTTATTACTATTCATGAAATAGCTTGATAATTTTTACAGCCTGGTACACGAATAAAAACTTCTAAGAGAAATGAGAATTTAACTAATGAGTTCAAACATTAAAATAGATTCATTGCAATTATTATAATTACTGACGTTGATTGATGTAAATAAATTAAAGGATAGTTGACAAATATAATGGCAAACTTACAATATTAATTACTATGATATCAGGTTTCTCATGACACATAACATTCTGTTTCCTTTTCAATTAACAGTGCTCAACATAGAACAAATTAATAATCACCGCGGAAGAGGTATGTTGGCTTAAGTTATACCTCAATATCTCTCCTCCTTAGTGATTATTTGTTCTTATTTCAAGAATTAAATATTATTTAAAACTAGAACAGTAACGAATCCCAAATAGGCCAAAACTTGATCAAACTCAGCAGTAAAGACACTAGAACAATATCGTTCTCTTTAGTGCAGATTTTGAACAAGTTTTTTCCCACTTGGTCAATGGTAATGCAATTGTTTTTTTGTTTTTTAGAAAGAAGATTGATTGTATTATATTGACTCAGTACTCTTCTCTTTAATTAAAAAAACCCCGTTCCCAGTGAACAAAAACTTGCTCAAAATCCGCAGTAAATATACTAGAACAATATTGAACGAAGTTGTTCTAGCATCTTTACTGCAGACTTTGAACAAGTTTTTACCCACTGGGTTAAAGTAAATAATCAGTGTGGAGGAGAAATTTTTATCATAGCTTCAGATTTCGTAGCCTAAAGGTTGATTTTCATTAGGTGGAAAATTTCATGCGAAGACATTCCCATTGGTAAAAATTAACATCACACTTGAAGTTATACTCAATGATCGCTCCTTAACTCTATTTAAATCAGTTTTTTAAAAAAATTCGGGCGGTAATTTTGGTATTTTGCAATGTTGTTGTTAAAGTCTGGAATCCTTTCTCCTCCCCGCCATAAAATGTTTAAAAAATCCTGTCTAATTAGGGTTAAGGGACCATCTCAAAATTTCGTTCCAAAACCAACTTTTTTGTTAGGTTAGGGTTAAAACAACTAAAATTGACAAAATTCAACAAAAATGAATCTGGGCAGAAGTATGTTAGGTCAATGAGCTTACAATAGATTGGTTATCCATTGCAAGATCATTGACTAAGTACTTTCCTCAGCAGATTGAGACGGTCCTTAATTGATTATTTGCTCTTATTTCAAGCACTGCCTTAACAACCTTCTATGACAAAAACACAAAAAAACATAATAAAAATATCTCTATGATCTCTTCTTGAGAACTTCAAAAGAAAAAATACAATAGATTTAAAGTTAATATGGATGCATTGAATAAATGAATAATACCTAAACTACAAAATTCAACCACTAAGTCAATGTATACATCAAAAGAAAATAAACACTGGGTGAGTTGTGTCAAGGGGCACTTTTAAATAATGACGTCTGAAGTGACATAGAAAGAATTCAAGTGGGTTGGCTCCAAATTATTAAAATGGTGGGAACAAAAAACAACTGTAAACAAAATGTATTGTTGTTTTATTTAGAATAGTCTAGATTTATTTCGGTGGAAACTGGCAGTCTGACAGATGAGTGATTTTTGAGCATAGCTTCAGGCTACAAAGATTGAAACATTGACCAAAAATCTCTCCTCCACAGTGATTATTTACTCTTATTTTAAACACAGTAATGTGAAGCAAAGAGCTTACCTTGTGTTTTTTTTACTTTCCATACTTAAACAACATTACTAATTCTACTAAAAATATAATGCTTCGTGGTGCAATATATCTAATAGGATGTTGCAGTTATTTACAAGCATAATGATCTCAAAAATAATTAACTTGTTTTGAAAATTTATTTTGCTTCATTGACAATAAGGAATGCATGTATAATTAATGACATTCAAAATTTATTTGTTGAAATAGGGCAAAATGGATGACGATAATTTTATAATTTTCCGGCAATATTCTTTTCATGTGTTGCATGTTTGAATCTCACTAATCAATTTCAAATATCATTAGGAAATGTAACTTATCTGATTAAACATACATGATAGGGATAAATCCGACACAGAAAGCAATCAATCTTTCGTAACTTACTTACTACGTAATAAAAAACATTCTTAACAAAAAAAATAAGAAATAAAAGAATTCGAGACAGAATTCTCATCCACAGAAGAGATTTTATTTTAAAAGCAAAACACAGAAGCAAAAAGAAAAAAAACAAAAAATATATAGAGATTGTATAGCAACTTGAACAAATAATTTACCAAACTATTAGGTACTGCTTAAGAATGGGAAAGAGGGATAATATTTGGAAATGAATCTGCATAACAATTAGCTACTAGAAAGCTGATAACAAATTGTTGCATGGTCAAGTAGGTTGATTCTAACTCATCGCTGGAATGCTATACACAAACGAAATTAAAGTATATCAAGCTAAAAAAACATTTTGTTCAATTGGCAATCTTCTTCATGCAATTCACGAGGATGATAAAGAAGTCAAAAGTGGACTTGAATAAACTGAAGGTTATTTTCCTTTAAATAAAATTTTCTTTGTATTGCGGAACGGAAACTTTTTTTGAGTCTTCAATTTCCGTTGTATTCAGATAAGCAGGCAAAAAACGCATGAAATCAATGTAAACAAATAATATGGCCGCTTTTATTGGTCAAAATGTCACTGTATCAGTTTTTCTGTTTCTTTTCTGAGGAAAAGTTGAAAACCTTTCAACGTTTTAGTTTTCTACAAGTCAGAACATTTTCTTTGCTCCAAACATAGAAAATGTGACGATGTGACACAAAAATGTGACAATGTGCATGTGCCAAGATATGTAGAAAATTTTCTTTAGAGGAAATTACCTTGCCATTTTATAAGCTACAATATTGCACTTGATATTTCCATTTATCAATGCCCAAAATAAGAACAATTAATCACTGCAAATGATTGACATTTAAGCATAGCTTCAGGGTACAAAGCCTAAAGTTATGCTCAAAAATTACTCCTTCACAACGATTATTTGTTCTTATTTCAATTACTGATTCATTATACAAAATTAATATATATTTTACTAAAAGTTTAAATTATCAAAAATCCTTTTCTGTAGCCAAGATAACAAAACACTTAGTCAGTAATCATTATTTAGTGATCTAATTAGGAGATAATATTATAATATAGATGATTTTAAAAACATTAACCTTTAACCATAAATTTGTAACATTAAAATTGATGTGGTTTTGCTGATTAAGCATTATAATTATAAAGAAATTTGATAAAAACGCACATTCAAATATATGTGCACATTTTAATTACCCTGTGATCTTAATGAAAAGAAATTTGATAAAAACGTGCACATTCAATTACCCTGTAATCTTAATGAAAGGAAATTATTATCACACAACATAATTATTTATAATTGTATTTGTAGTAAAATAATAGCTACAATTTTACAAAAGTTTAACCCTCATAGCCAGGCTCTTTCAGGTTGGTGTAGGTTCAGGGGAGGTTGATTCAAACTAAATAAGTTACAGAGGTACCCAGTTTAATTCCACCTCTGGACACCAAATTTCTGCCACGTTCCTGGAGGGTTATAGAGTTCATTGAGGGTTGCTAATGACAGAAGAAAGATTATAGGGAACCCATGGTGATCAGACAAATTACTTTTAAAACATAGATAATACGTTAGTAAATACCTAAATCTTATTTTTTTCTAAGTTGTGAGTATTTTAAAATCATGATTTCATCTACTTTCGTTTTTGTTTCCTTCGCTCGATGACGTGTTTTTGATCATTAATGTCCAGTCCTTTGGCAATACTTTTAACTCTCATAACGTCAAAAACATGGTTGTTTACAATTATAGCCAAAACAATGACTTGTCATAGGGCGAAAATTTGTTCAAAGTCTGCTGTAAAGACGCTAGAAAAACATTTGCAACGTTATTCTAGTGTATTTACTGCTAACTCTGAACAAGTTTTTGCCCACCGCACACAAAAAGTAACTTCCTTCTGTTCCATGAAAAAACATCCAAACAATGCTGCCACATAGTTTTGAAGTTGTTTCAACATCTGATGTCGTGTATCCACTTGTTAGTGCTAAATCAAAATGCACTTTTTTGATATTTTCCATTGATGAGTCAAAACTACGATATACACATCATTTTCAGTAATACCTAAGGAAGCTTTGAATCAAATTACCATTTATAAACGTCCTTTAGTGATATCTACGGAAGTTGAGTAAAATTACCGTCTAGACGTTTTAATGATGCATACGGAAGCTGTATGGGTCAAAATTACAGTCTGCATGTCATTTTACTGATACGTACGGAAGTTGTATGAGTCAAAATTACATTATATCTGCACGTCATTTTAATAATGCATACAGAAGCTGTTATGTAAGATAAAATGACAATCTATAATTGATTTGCATACACACATTATTATGTATCAAAGAAAAATATAATTTTAAAGTTTTAATAAAGAAATCATGTTTTGTAAAATAAGGGCTTTTGGCTACATGTATATAGGCTACATGTATACAGGATACATGTATATAGGATATATGTATATAGGCTAAATACATAGGCTATGCATAACACATACTATAAGCATTTACTATACTTGATGTTTTTATTGGTTGAAAGAACAATGTATGTATTTTATTTATAAAAGTTAACACATAAAACATCTCCAAAATTCGTTACCAAGGGAAGAGTGCTGAATCAATGATCTTGCAATTGATTGGTTTCTTCGGCCCGAAGAAACCAATCAATTGCAAGATCATTGACTTAACACTCTTCATCATAGATTAATT
>JAULBZ010001366.1:0-22576 GCA_032360805.1 Neoturris breviconis | reverse complement strand
AGGGTCGTCTAGTGGTCATTTTCAGCACTTGCGTTTTGCTTGTGGTGTATATTGCTTGCTAAAATTCAAAAACGTCTAATAATTTACATGAGGGATTGTAGAAAGTCTGAAGCTGTTCTCAATAATCCCTCCTCTACAGTGATTATGTACTCTTATTTCGAGTGCAGGAATGGTTTATTCGTACCAAAGAAACCAATTCTTCTCAAACTCGTTGGCTTAAACACCAATCCCAGTAGGCGAAGACTTTTTCGACGCTATAACAAGGTCGAACGTTATTCTTGAGTCTATACTGCTGATTTTTACCACTGAATTTTGCGTTTTTTCTGTATTTTTGTTGAATTTAGTCAAATTTTGCTTTTTAAATCTACAAGAAGGTTTCTTTTAGAAGGAAATTTTAAAATAACAACACCAGATGCATACAAAAGCTTGTTCCAAGTCCGAAGTATATAAGGCTAGAGCAAGGACGTTTGACGTTGTTCTAGCATCTTTATTGCTGACTTTGAGCAAGTTTTTGCCAACTGGTTTAAGACTATGTTCACACATATCGGATAGAAATCATTTCCGAATGAATTATATATATAGCGGATAGACCGTGCGTTCACACTGTTCCTCATCTATCTGATATATATTCTGCGGAATGATTTTATTTCGCTTGTTGTTGTGAAATGGAATCATTCCGGCATAGTTTTCGATTAGGTGTTCACACTTGAAACGGAATGTGTTCGTTCCGAAATAGTTTCTAGAACAGCGTATTTGAATAACGAGGAAATTGATAAATCGGAGCTTATGTGAAGACAGATGAAAAGCAAAAGCAAAATGCACGACATTCTCAATAGACAAAAACCTGTTCAAAGTCAGCAGTAAAGACGCTAGAAAGAAGTCGAAGACGTCTTTACTGCTGACTTTGAACGAGTTTATGCTCACTGGGTTGTAAGACGATCTATCATAATATTGAAATATATATTCCTATTTGGATACATAATGGTCAAACATGGTCAAAGAAAACAATATAATAGTTCTCATTACACAGTGTGACCCTAACATGCCTGTATGCAATATGATCGTTTAAAAACAAAGTGTTTCTTGAACTAAAAGTGAAGACAGGTGAAAGAAATATGAGTTATTATAATGAAAATTAATGTTTTCATGATTTCTTTCCCTTCGCAGAACTATATAAAAATACTGTTCTATTGTTCTTGCTTTCTGAATTATTTATGCATGAAACAAATGAGACGAAACGATAGATAAATGCTTTTTTCTCCACCTTTGACGTTTTCTTCATCACCTTCAGTTAGTATCTGTGAGATATAATGAATCTTCGTATAAAATATGATCGTTTGATAACATTCGCAACAAATTTATCACAAAAGTAAATATGTCTAAATTATAAAAACCATGCCGAATGTTATACAAAACTAAGATCTAAATTGCAGAGGCACATCAAAATTGCCCAATGCATAAATTTTTAATGTGTTAAAAACACACGGGGAGAGAGTTGTAAATATATTGGTCTCTTTTCATTCCTTTGATTCCCTTTTTGTACTTATCGTTTACAACAAAATAAAATACACAATTATATAGATTTTTACGTTCCTTAAAAGATTTCAAATCTGTTTACATAGTTTTGATGAATAGCTTTAAAAAAGTTAATACATTCAAGAATGATACATATTTGAGTTTGTCGAAGTTCACAGTTATAAATTTATTTGATGGTACCTTCAAGGATTAAAAGAGCAGATGGAAAATAACTACAATGTATATTATGTATAAAAAGATGTAAATATCTGTGATTTTTAAAATCAACTATTTTGATGAGAATAATTTGCAATGTGTTTTATATATTGTTGCCATGGTATTTAAGTTTAAAAAACAAAAAATTAGTTTATATATACATATTTCTTATACTTTTCATATGGCAAATACTATCGAAAGACACTTGTTTGTCTTTGAATGAATGTATTTATGTTTGTTGTTTGTTTTATATAGTTTGTGGTGGGATACTTAACTGGATCAATTGGTTTTTTATATATTTTAAGTTTATCATAGGTTTTCTTTGGTCATGACGTATGTTACTGTTTTTTTTTTGCTCTTTTTAATCTTCAAAATTATCGGGATTTAGCCCTGCATTTAATTCCACCATTTTGAGAAATTCTGGTTGATTTCTTACAGTTTTTTGTTGACGCAGCAGTGGTCGAAATAATAATATTTAATCTCTGTGGAGGGATTTTTGAGTATAACTTCAAGCTTTCTAATCTGAACTTACGTTCAAAAGTCACTCCTTCACAGAGATTAGTAACTTCTGGTTTTATACGCGTAGAAAGAAGTTATATAAATTATCACACAAGTATTGAATATTAGGAAGTAGCTAATGACAGGCAGAAAAGGGATGTGGGAAATGGGGCGTCTTCTTTTGGCTTTCGACGCGAATTCTTCGCCTTTAACTAGAAACAGTTTCATGTGTTTGATTTATGAAAACCCTGTAAAATTATATGATGGGTTTACTGAACAAAACAGATACAAAAATATAAACAAATTTACGAAAACAGCAACAACATGTTTTTGATAGCATTTGCATATGCGATTTTATTTTCAACGTTGTTCTAGCGTCATTACTTTTCAACGTTGTTCTAGCGTCTTTACTGCTGACTATTATTAAGCGCAGGTTTTTGGTTTACTGACATGACATTTAATTTGTCGGGAGAGTGGTTCAGCACTACTGTCTCCATATATTTAAGATCTAGTAGAATGCAAATCGGTACGGCGCATAAGACTACCGTATGACTATCGGCAAAAACTTGTTTAAATTCCACAGTAAAAACGCTACAACAGCGTCGCACAACGCTAGCAGCGTCTTTACTGCGGACTTTGAACAAGTTTTTGACCACTGGGTAGGTATCCAATCCGATCTGATACCACCGTATACTGTAAATAATGGCACCTTCTTTTTTTATAAACCCCTCACTCTAATAAAAGCTCTCTGTTTTTTCAAAATATTTATAAAAACACCCACTCTTTTAAAGACGTCCCTCAAATAAACCCTTCCCCCCTTCCCGAAAGGGAAGTTTATTGAAAACGCATCCATATTTGGGTCTTAAAAAAGCATAAACAAAACATTCTATATAAGGGTTTTTCTTATGTACAAATTCAATTTCAAGTGAAAGAAAATCTTTTATTGTATATTGCAACTTCTTTAACTAATATCTTGCGTTACTTAGCACACTTCAGAATTTCTAATGGTTCTTTTTGTAAAAGAAATAAACGCCTGTCTCTTTTAAACGTCTCTCTCAAAATAAACATCCCATTCCTAAAAATCGAAAAATTAAAAAAACGCCCGGGGATTTTAGTAGTCGGCACTTATTAGTTGTGCGGTCTTGCCATATATGCTAATACGCAATCCGTATTTGATAATCTTCGGTAGTTTTTCACCGTTTAATTTTCTGTTCTGTAGCTATTTCAAACGGAAACAAAGTTTAATATGGTATTCGATCGAAATTGTCTTTTTTTTTAATCTTTATGGGAATATACGGGAGCCTTTTACATAGCTATTCGAATATGGTTTTTATAATTATTGATTAATTTTATAATTATTTTAATGGTCCCGTATAACTCCGTATTCGGTATGCGAATTGCCATAAATGGTAATACACAGTCCAAATACGGAGATATACGGTGGGGCGTATTCAGTAAGATTTCACACTGTGATTGTCAATTATTGTTGATTTCAATTAGGCGGAAAATACCGTGCGAAAGCCAAAAGAAGACATTCCATTAGTAGAAATAATAATGAAAACCAAGCTTTACTCGATATATACTATTATCAAAATGTACTGTTTGTATAGAATTATCGCAAAGTATTTCGTTAAATAAATAAATAAATTAAATTACACTAAATAAGTTTGAATATTGATGTGAAGATTGTTGTCAAAATAGAAGAGAAACAAACAATTAAGGAAATTTCAGACTTTTACTTGAATTTGTTGAACCATGGTACTTCATAAAAGAAATAGTGAACTGTGGTGGAGAAACGTCTGTGTATAACTTTTGTGAAGATGACGCTAAATGTTGGTCTTTACTTCTGCCTTTGAACATATTTTGTCCACTTGGGTATACAAGTATCAGGAAGGTTCTAATGCAGATCAAACAATGCCGCAGCTTGAAGGTCGATTTCAATTAGGTAAAACATTTGCTCCAATAGAATGCATTCCATTAGCAGAAATTAACATGATATGACGTATGACGTCAATTTCTACCAATGAAATGTCTTCTTTTTGGTTTTGCAAAGAATGTTTCACCTAATAGAAATCAATTAACTCTTGCAAGAGGGTTGTGGTACAAATGTACATTTTAAAATTAATATCTAAAGATTTGTTTATTAGCTAGAAATGCCATAGCCAGATTTCCCATTATTCTGTCCACTTTTAATATTGTTAATCTCCTAAAAGAGCATGAAGTACTATACAACGTGAAAGACTATTGAATACAGACCAATATAACTCCGTATTCAGACTTTGTATTACCGTATATGGTAATACACAGTCCAATTACGAAGACATACATGTCCGTATCATCCTGTGTGCAGAGTTGAATTCGATGGGTATATGTTTATAAAACGAACCATACCATTCTTTATTGCAAGGGTAATAGTTTTCATAAAGATTTACTTTATACTTTATATACATCTCCCAAATTTAATAGTCGTATCCCAGCCGGCAAAAACCTGTTCAAAGTCAGCAAAATAACGTTAGAACAACGTTAGAACAATCTTCTGACTGTTTATTATTAAACATATTCGAGATTCACCTTATCTCCCGGGATGGTACTTCTCGGTTGGCAAAAACTTGTTAAAAATCCGCAGAAAAGACGCTAGAACAAGTAGCTCGACGCTGTTCTCTAGCGTCTTTACTGCTGACTTTGAACAAGTTTTTGTCCACTGGGTTTCCTCTTCACCACCTTCTTCTTTACAAGTCTTTTTATAGTTTTATCTGAGGTTTCATAATGAATAACATAATGGATTAGTATAAGAACTTGTAATTGATTGATTCTTAGTACCGAACGCACCAATGATTGTCATTATAACATTCTTCGTTTTAATTGAATGTTTTGTTAATCTATATCATGAATTTACCATAAATCTGTTTTTGAAAAATGTTTTGTAGACCGATCTTAAATTATAAATTTATATCTAGCTGTTAACACAGGATCCAGACTGCCTAAAGCTTTATATGTAAACAAATTTATGAATTAAATTTTGGAATAAAAAAAAATATTTTAAAGTTTTGGATTTATACACATTAAATATTAAAATTAATATATGTATAATCCTTTCTTAAAATGATTTTTGAAAATAACTTTTAAAACTTTAACTCTTGAGCTAAAGTTAAACTTACAGTGAAATCCCTGTGACGTAAATCTTAATAAATAAATTCAATAACAGACCGATCTGATTTTCTCAACTTTTTTCGGTTGAAGAACTTTCTATAAAGCCGACATCTTTCTAAGTCAGATACTATTTTCTGCACGAATGGTATCTATTTTATAGTGTCCATTCTGATATACCACTATAAATGTTGATTCCCATTATGAAAATTCCGCGCATATGCCAAAAGAAGACATTCCATTGGTAGAAATTGACTCACACGCTTAAGAATCTGCCCACTGAGCAAAAACCTCTTCAAAGCCCGTAGTAAAGACAATAGAACAACGTCATCAGACGTCATCCGACGTTTTTCTAACGTCTTTACTGCGGACTTTGAATAAGTTTTTTCCCATTGGGTCTATCAATGAAACTGTTGTATTGATGAGAAACTAATCTGACCAACCAGGTTAATACGGTGACAGACCATTCCACTAAACGTAATATTTGGGCGAGAGATGGTCTACTAAACTTGGTTTATATAAGCATCAGAGGATCAAATATGGCCAAAAATTAAGCATCAACTAAGCATTACCCTCAGCTTCAAGAATCTTTTCAAAATGAGGAAAGTAAGGTTGTATAATTTTCTTGTTTACTTAATCATTGCCAGATGAAAAAGGACAAATATCTACATGTTTCATAATAAGTGTTTATTCAAACATCAGCTTTTACAAATTTAAGGAAAGAGGATAAACAGTGCTTATCGCCATAGATATACGCTAGACTTAATTTTAAATACAATAGCCATGTGCGTCATGGGAATTCAATCTCTTTTATTGATTTATTTGTTTATTTGTTTTTCATAGTAATTCTGTCTTGACCAATCAGTTTTCTTAGTAATTTTGTCTGTACCAATCAGTACTTATGAAATTGAGCAACAACTTATTTGAAGTCCGTAGTAAAGACGCTAGAACAACGTTAAAAACAAAAATAATAGTACCATAATTTCCCTAATTAGCGCCTACCCTTGAATAAACGTCCCCACCAATAAGCGCCCAGTTTTTATAGAATATATTAATTAGCGCCTCATCTAAGTAGTGCTCAGTAACTAGGAGAATAAAACATGCCATTGGAGATGAAACCTTTTTCCTGGCCAAATGGCGACATTGAGGAGGCATCAAGCGGTTGTCAACTAATGACGATTTGAATCATGACATCATGGACATATTGCTTTCATTGTCAAGAGTATTCAGTTTTGATATTTCGTCATTTTTTTCAATAACCTCCCACCTCAATTTCTTTAAAAGTAAATAAGCGTATTTCTCTAACAAGCGCCCTCTCTAATAAGTACCCGCTCAAAAATTTGAAAACAATAATAAACGCCAGGGCGCTATTTAGAGGATTTACCGTATTAAAGGGAAGTAATAAGAAACTCCACTCGTTTTGTTTATGCTAAAAACACACGTTCGACCATATGTTCGCAATAAAATATTAATTAAAATACCTATTTATTAACCAACCATTCAGTTATATTTAAATAAAAAAAGGATTTCACTAAAGAATTTTTTCTCTCTTTATTTCAAGTGTCTTTACTGCTGAAGTTTTTGTTGACTGGGGTAGATATAGGTTTTGAATATTCAGTTCTTTTATTTATATCAAATATAAGTGGTCGAAATAAGGGCAAATAAATCACTGTAAAGAACAAACTTTTCGTCTTCTCTATAAGGTTTGAGAAATCTACCTTAAGAAACAGAACTGACTGATTTGTTTTTGGTTAACTGGTTGTCAATGTTCTCTCACTTTGTAACCAATTCTTTTCTATTTAGTTGCTCTGCAAAACTACTAAGTATAATTAAAGTAAACAAAGAAGACATGTTATAAACGGGAATTAAAACGACCGAAAATACAACCTACTAATTTGATATGATGTATATCGACGTAAACAAAGAAGGCGCCTTATAAACAGGAAGTCAAACAATGTCAACACTAAAAGCATCCGTACGTAAAATCAGTATCCGTACCTTAATATTTCTAGGTTATTTATTTCTTGGTGCTGGTATATTCTTTGGTATTGAAGGTCATAGCAGCGAAATGAGATATAAAAGACAATATAACAGTTATACGCAAGAAAAAGAAAATTTTAAAATGAATCATAATATTACAGAGAAGGAATATCTAATTATGGAAAAACATATTAGAGAAGCATTTAAGAATGGAATTATTGGTAATTCGTTTGAAAGTAGATGGAGTTTTGGTAATGCATTCTTCTTTTGTGGAAATGTTATCACTACTATAGGTAAGTTCTCGGAGAAAATCCAGATAAAGATGACATACCCGTTAGCAAAAACTTGTTCTAAGTTTGTAATAAAAACGCTAGAACGGCGTTATCAACGTTGTTCTGGCGTTTTTACTGCGTACTACTTTGAATAAGTTTTTGCCCAATGGGTTATTACACTATTGTATTGTTCTTAACTTAAGCGCTCTTAAAGATTTGGCACAGAATGAACAATAACAAATGTTCATATTAAAAGGGCCATCAAGAATTTGGGGGAAAATCAATGAATATATTGTAGAATAAGGGTGTGAGAATAGATCGATTTTTCGACATTATATATTATAAATGGGTTATTACTATAAACATCACAGTATCACACAACACAATCACCATGTTCCAAGCCGGCAAAAACTTCTTCAAAGTCAGCAAAATAACGTTAGAACAACATTCAAAAAACGTTGTTCTAATGTTATTTTGCTGACTTTGAACAGGTTTGTGTTGTCTGGATTAAAGTTCTTAGAAAATAATTCTAGTAGACAAAAACTTGTTTAAAGTCAGCAGTAATGATGCTAGAACAGCGTTGTTGTAGAAAAAACGTTGTTCTAGGGTCTTTACTGCGTACTTTGAACAAGTGTTTGCCCACTGGGTATAACAATATTTATACAGAGTTATCTGAACCTGAATACCATCACGTTATGAAAACTTTCTAACTCTTTAAACTCTAAAATAAC
Organism: Neoturris breviconis; assembly: GCA_032360805.1. NCBI lineage: Eukaryota > Metazoa > Cnidaria > Hydrozoa > Anthoathecata > Pandeidae > Neoturris > Neoturris breviconis. Next base: position 14,217 of record JAULBZ010001366.1, on the reverse strand, counting down.
TCAATAAAGCAGGCATGAATGCACGACGGCATTCCGACAGACTGCAAATTAGTCGATGGCATTCCGACAGACTGCAAATTAGTCTACAAAGATGCTCCTCCACAGGAGAATGCAGATGTGAATACGGAGGCCTTGTAAAGGTGAGAGATTCATCCATTAATGCCTGCAGACGCATTGAGTAAAATTCTAATATTTTCGAATTGAAGGTCTCGCCAAGTATACCCGAAGTAAATAAAATTTACAGAAGAGAGTACTGAGTCAACGATATTACAATTGATTGGTTTCTTCGTACCGAAGAAACCAATCCGTTGCAAGTTCGTTGACCTAACACACTTCTGTACAGATTCATTTTTATTGAATTTTGTCAATTTTAGTTGAATTATCTCTACCAAAGAAGTTGGTTTCGGAGCGAAATTTTGAGATTGTTTCTTTATAATAATAAATTTATCTTTTTAGGATACGGTACAATTGTTCCAAAAACAATCCCTGGTAAATTAGTCATGGTTATATACGCGTTACTTGGCATACCATTAACTGGTTTCTTTCTTCGTACAGTTGGTAACGAACTAACGAATTTAATAGCGTATATTGTTAAAATATACGAACGTAGAATGTTTAATCGTGAAGCTGAGAGATTAGAGATTAAATGTGCGATTGTTGCTGGTTTTTTAGCATGTTTTATGTTATTGTTTGGAGCTGGTTTATTTAGTTTTACTGCTACAGAGACAGTATGGGATTTTATGAATAGTTTTTACTTTTGTTTTGTTTCGTTAACAACGATTGGGTTTGGTGATTTAGTACCAGGACAAGACTCTACAAATCAATATCAAACTAGTAAGTGTGGCCATTTTTAGTCATTCGAAGTGGGTAAAACTTGTTCTGGCGTCTTTACTGCAGACTTTTAACAAGTTTTTGCCAACTGGGGTTTATAATGTTACTTCTCTTACCAACCTCGTTCCCAGGGCTTCTTGCGTTTTCGAAAAACGGAAGAGCGGCTCTTTCGTATTTTGAAAATGCAAGAAGCCCTGAGAACGAGATTGCTCCCTTTACCTAAAGGTCGGTTTCCTCTAGGCAAACAATCTCCGCGCGAAAGCGAAAGAAGACATTCCGTTGTTATGTGACCTTAATTCCTAAATAGAATGACTTCTTTTAGTTTTCGCAACGAATTTTTCGCCTAGCGGAAATCAGCTTTTAGATAATACCCAGTTGGTAAAAACTTGTTCCAAGTCCGCAGTAAAGATTCTAGAACAGCGTCCAGCGTTGTTCTAACATATCATATCTATGTTACTGTGGACTTTAAACATGTTTTTGCGCAATGTGTAAGGTCATGGAATATTACTGATTTATTCAAGTCTGAATACAACTGTCGGATATCACATGTGAAGGTGCGTTTTTTGAGTATAGTTCTCAGCTTTAAAGTTGAACACTGTATTCAAGAAACACTCTTCCACAGGTGATATCCGGCAGTTATGTTCAGGCTTGATTTATTTCCCCTTCGTACTTTAGGTGATGGTGAAAGACTAGCAGTAGAAATGGCTTTGCTCATTTACTACGTCTTAGGCTTGTCTATTATGTCCGGAGTTATTGTATCAATCAGTTCAGTAATCGAGGAAAAAACTAAAAAACTTGATATAACCGATCCTATGGATGCTATTCGTAATTTACGCATAGAAAACTTAAATTCAAAAGCTATGAAAAAGCTAGGTTATAAAGTAGACGAGGGTATAACGCCAGGAAGACAACTTGGTTTACCCCCAACTCTTCGTAATGGACAACTTGTAAAAAGGCGTGGCACTATCATACCTGATGATGAAACACCTTCATTCAAAAAGAAGGGCATTGCAAATTTGTTAAACAACAATACTAAAAATAGCCCGAATGAAACTAATGGCTTTGTGAAGAATGGTACAGCTCGTCTATCAATACCGAATGATAAAGCATCACAGTTGGTAAAATTTTCTTTCTCATCTCCTGTACTTGTAATACTTTATTTCTCCATGTATGAATCCTTCCGCGTATAAAGCCTTCCACGTATAAATCCCTTCGCGAATAAGTTCCTCTGCATATAAATCCCTCCGCGTATAAATTCTTCCGCATATGAGCGTGACTTTTAATCGTTTTTCACAGGCATTCAGGAGTAGTTTGTGCCACATCCCGGGAATACGATGTTACAATTTTATTTCATAAATTTCCTTGAAAAACAACCCATTGGGTAAAAACTTTTCAAAGTCTGCAGTAAAAAGGTTAGAATAACGTTGAAATCGTTGTCTTTACTGCGGACTTTGAATAGATCTTGACCCACTGGGAATAAGATTCTCCCCTTTACCATCATGCAGATATTGAACACTTTTTTGCCGCTCATAGCCTCCTAAAATTCAAAATTCCATCACAGAAATTCTCCTTTAATATTTATGTTCAAGGGAGTTACATTACTAACAGATATTTTTAATATGTTTATTAATTTTATCTCCCGCAAAATACAAAACAAACAAGACTGTCTGTCTGACGGCCAAAATGTTGCAGGAAAAAATTACGACCGCGAAACGGAAAATGCGCACGCTTAGAAAGAAATTATAGACATTTCTTTGGTAGAATTATGCTTTTAACGAAATGTTACAAAAACGGTCTCACAATTTCGCCAGAAGCGACTTTTTTTGTTAAGCTTAAAATAATTTAATTGACCTAGCAGGAAAAGTCCATAGTAAAGATGTTAGAACAACTACGTATTTCTTTACTCAGGACTTTGAGCAGGTTTTTGTTCACTAAGACATATTCTGAGATAGTTTTAAAAATCTCTCTTCTTTCAGAAGGATTCTTTCCTTTCAAAAATTTAAAGTATGATTCTAGTAAATCATTTCGAATATCAATATTAGTATATTTCAAAATGAAAATTAAAAGCTTGAATGACGCCATTATTATTATAATTCAGAAAAAAGTGTATTGAAGTAAAAATTAATGACATTTCCATACGCAAAAATAACATTAAAAATTCAGAACATGTTCTTCTTGTTTTTACCATACATGGTTATGCTCTGAAGATGTTAATCTATAACATTATTTGAGTAATTTAGTTGTTTGTGAAGCATATATCCAGAAGCAGGGAAAGAAATCGGGGATAATAGGGAAGTCACTCGTATTTTGTGACGGCCATCCGTATTTTGTGACGGCCATCCGTATTTGCAATATTTCTTATTATATTGTTTTTCGGGTAATGATAGCAATAATTATTAACTTTTTCTCACCAATTTTTGTTTGAAAACACCTTTAACTCTTTCCTTTCGCTCACCCGTATTTGCAATGTTTTAACAGTCATTCTTTACGTCATTTTCATATTTGTTAGGGGGTAAAATTAACGAACATATTAAAATTATTTTTGATATTTTTTGCTAATGTAACCCCCTTAAATATTATTATTAAAGGAAAAATGCTGCAATAAAATTTTGAATATTAGAAGGTTATGACTTTACAAAACAGTTAAGATCAAAGTGGACAAAACCTTGCTCAAACTTTACAGTACTGGGATAGATTGTTGAAGGCCATACGAACTACGTAAACTCAAACAAAGTGGTTATGGAAATAAATAAACAAAATAAGCTTTTTTTGGCTTGTAAACGGAAGTTAAAACTACGCTTTTAATGAGAGTTACTCAGTGGGCAAAACCTGTTCAAATTACGTAGTAAAGACGTCGAACGACGTTGTTTAAGCGTATTTACTGCGGACTTTGAACAAGTTTTTTCCAACTGGGTAATATAATTACGCTACTTGGCCTATATAAAAACTTTAAAAATTATTTTCACTAGTCATTCTTCAAATTCTGTATGAGTCACTGCTCACAAGGAAGTTATTGCATTGTAACAAGTTCTACTTTGAGCAACGATCGCCTCGTGTTTATTGTTCTATGAAAAGGGTTATTCGTTGACCCTTAGTTTAAAACTTAGTTTAAAAGCTCTCAGTAATCAAAATGCAACTGATCAAAAGAACAGATATATGACGATGAATGTGTCGCGTGATATAGCTATGTTTTTTCAATTTTTTTATCACTTGATACATCTTATCTAAAGAAGAATGAAACGCTAATTTTTTTATTGTTACGTGACATGAAAAAATTACTTATCTTCTTCTTTTCCTGCTATTATGAATAAATAATACTAATCCTAGTGGAAAAAACAACTTTGAACACGTTTATTCCCTACCGTGGGTAACTAATTAATTATATAATCTCAAACTTTTCTTTTCACAATACTTGTATTATTCACTACTTGGTAAGACTACGGAAAACAGTTTTGTATATTTCTATATATGGACTGTATGTTGCCATATATACAGTACCGTATTTGGTAGTGTTTCTCACTGTGAAAAGTACATGCTGTGATTGCTCATGGTTTACGCCTAGCATTTGAAATAAGACGACATCACATGACGATATCACATGATTGTCTTTTCGTAATTTATTTACTTCATGTTCTTATTTTATTGCTCACTTTTAAATGCTACTTCAGTACGTGATCATAACTTTTAAATGCTACTTCAGTACGTGATCATAACTTTTAAATGCTACTTCAGTACGTGATCGTAAATTTTAAATGCTACTTCAGTACGTGATCGTAAATCTTAAATGCTACTTCAGTACGTGATCGTAAATTTTAAATGCTACTTCAGTACGTGATCGTTATTTTAGGCACGTGATTACGTTGAAAAATGGCGCAGGAGTAGGGTGGAGATTGGGTGTGATTAGGTTTGATGATGGGGCAATGTGATTTGGGGGGAGTAACACAATCTCATGGTTCAGATCCTACTCAGGTTAATGTGATTAGGTTGGGAAAACGGTTAAGTTAAAGAATGGGAAGAAGTGAATTAAACGGGCGATGTGAGTAGGGTGGTGAATGAACGTGATTAGGTTGAAGAATGGGGCGATGTGAGTAGGGTGAAGAGTGAGCGTGATTAAGTTGAAGAATGGGGCGATGAGAATAGGGTAGAGAATGAGCGTGATTAGGTTGAAATATAGAGGGAGAATAACTATTTAATTATTCATTATATTTCTATATTTAACTGTCGTATTCAAGAATCAACAATTTTCTTTGCTCATCTATCCGACAAGTTATTACACAAAATCGTCTGAAATATATAAAACAAATTCTAAAAATATCTACCTGAAGAATGAACCTGAAGGACTACTACTCAGTAGAGAAAAACATGTACAAAGTCAGCAGTCGGACGACGTTGTCCTAGTGTCTTTACTGTGAACTTTGTAAAAGTTTTTTGCCCATTGGGTAAGTACGGCTCGAATAACTCCTTATGCCCATATATGGGCAATAAAATATCCATATAAAGAGTGAACCCAAGTCGTATACGGAAGCATAGTGTTTAATCCTGGAAACAGAACTCACCTGCAAGAATATTAACTCTTATGTGAGGAACCATCTCTAAAATTCGTTTCAAAAATCAGATATTTTAGCAGCTTTAAAGTAGTCAAAGTCAATAGATTTGAAAATAGCTCCTCTCCAAAACCTCTGATAAAACCATGACCATTTAGTGTTGAAACTTTCCACAAAGTTAGGTCAACACATAATTAACATTTAGCATAATATGTTCCTGATGACATCACTCATGATGACGTCATCATTGGAAATCAAGTGATGCAAAATAAAATTAGGTACAAACATTATTGTTCCAAAACTATATACCAAAATCGTATATTTTGATACCCCCCTTAAAGACAAATCTTAAAGGAGAATTTCGGCGATAAAATCTTGATGATCAGGAGGTTATGACTGGCAAAGAATTAAATCTAACATAAGAATCTTTTTTAGTTCTTTCTCAGTGGGCGAAAACTTGTTCAAAGTCCGCCGAAAAGACACTACTAGAACAGTGTTGAAAACGATGTCTTTACTGCGGACTTTGAACAGGTTTTTGTGCACTGGGTTAGTTATGATCTTTTCTTAAATTAATAAATCACACAGTGGTCGGAATAAAAGCAAATAAGCACTGTGGAAAAGTGATTTTGAGTATTACTTATTTCTTTTCGTTTCACATTATAGACAGTCGTAGATATATCACCAATACCATCACCACATAAACTTGCAACACCAAATGAAACTGAACAACAAATTCACGAAGAACAAAATCATACAGAAAGAGAACAAATAATAGACCAAATAAAAATTAGAACTATATCAGTTAGCACAAAAGATTCAGATGGAGATACTGCTGACGACAATAATGACAATCATCAACTTGATGCCAAAAACCAAAATCATCAACTTGATGCCAAAAACCACAACAATCACGTAGTCTGCAATAACCACACCAATAATCATAACAATAATAACATTACCAACAATAACCATAGTAACTATAGCAACAATAACACTAGTACTAACAATAACCACGATACAGTTGAAAAAACTGATTCGAAGGCATATTTAGTGATAGACGATTCAAAACGTACAGAGAAAGAATATTGTTATATTAACGGAATAAGAATAAGCGCCTCAAGTAAAATAAAAACATCAAATCACCATTTAAATTCGAAAGATAAAGACCAATCTGTCTTACAATCGAAAGCAACTAAATTATTTCAAGCATTAACTAACAATAGTCCCTTACGACACTCTGAAGATAAATTACCAAAAGAAGACAGTAAAGTTGATAAAATTAATATACATAATTCAGGAGAGAGTCGAAGAAACAGGAAAAGAATTGGTTTACCAGCCGAATTGTTTGCAAATCGTGTCTCGATTACATTAAATATACCAGATGATGATTTGAGCGAAGTTGGTCGAGATACATCATTTTTTGACATACCTTTATCAAGTCCATTACCTATACACGAATCAGGACTTCAAAATCCTTTTTTTCAAAGTGACGAATATGATCCACCAAAGTCAGCAACTCGATCATTAGATATGACAGATATGAAAAGGTTTAACAAAAAACGAAGGTCAAGTACTGGTGGTTTTAGCAGTTGCTAAGATATTATACCTCAAAAATAGTTCAAAGTCTGCACAGTGAAGACGATATAGTAACGTTGAAAACGTTGAAAACGTTGTTTCAGCGTCTTTACTGCGGACTTTGCAAATATTTTCGGTCAATGAGATAGGTGTTGAGCATTTAAACCGAAAAGAAGCTTCTAGTAAATACTACCGCATATTCTTGTTGTTGTATTCCAGTTCCTATTATTGTTGTTGCCAGGCATAAACAATTCAAATACGGAGAATATGGGAACGCATGTGATAGCTTTTTACCCTGTCATATTCACATAGATTTATGTTGAGTTTATAGCGTTCAAAGCGTCCACACATTGCGAAAGACTACTGAATACGGTCGCATATATTCCTTGTATATAGACTGTGTTGCCATGACAATACACTGTTCAAATAGAACCGCATTCTTTAGTCTTTCAACCTGTGATATTCATATAGATTTATATTGAGTTTATAACGTTCAAAGCGTTCGCACATCGCGAAAGATTACTACAAAAGACTATTGCGTCTATTCCTTATACGGAATGTGTATTACCATGTACATAGCTCCTTGTTCGTTTCACGCTGTGACATTTAGTACGTTTAAATAAGTTAAACTTGATTTCCATTTGGGCTAAATATTTTGACATGTGATGTCAATTTCTACTAATGGAGTATCTTCTTCTGGTTTTCGCGCCTAATAGAAATCAACATTTAGAATAGACGCTTACACGTCGTTGTTTCAAAATCAGTGAATAAGCTATAAAATGCACAAAGCGTGAAAGACTACCGAATACGGACCCATATAATTCCGTATTTGGACTGTATATTGCCATATATGGCAGCACAGTCCAAATACGGAGTCACAGGCCTGTACTCGAATTGTATTTCATGCTGGGACAGCGATGCACACGGCGTAAAAAACTACTGATACGATCCAGAACAACTCCGTATGCAAACCGTGTATTACCGTATATTACAAGTACGATCCCGGACATTTGAATTTCATAACGTGCAAACTTTATAAAGCCGTACAAACTGTATGTAGAGATATTCGGAACCCAGTGGGCAAAAACCTGTTCAAAGTCAGCAGTAAAGACGCTAGAACACGTTGAAAACAAAGAATTTGTCCACTGGAGGTGTTCTTTGGTAAACCTTGTTCAAAGTGTGCAAAAAAAAACGGCTAGAGCAATGCTGAAAACGATTCTAACGTCCTAACTGTGGACTTTGAACCTTTTTTTTCCAAATAAGATTTCTTGAACATCTCATTCCACAAAAGGAGGCATTTTGAGCAGATCACGACGTGAAAGACTATGAAATACGGAATCGTACCATATATGGCAATACACAGTCCGTGTTCGTGGGTCCATGGGTTCGTGGGTCCGTGTTCAGCAGTTGTTCATACTGTAGAAACGACCAATTGAAATTATGCATTGTGTATTAATTGTAGTCATCTATGACTAGATCAAATATCACCTTCTTTAAGGGTCAAATACCATCTTGTTAGATCAAACATTTTACATTTTTAGAATCGGTTATTTCAGTGGTTAGTGATATTTAGACTCTGAAATTGCATAAGTATGATCAGTACATTTCACTTTGCCCTTGGTTGTCATAAACGTTACCATAGGTTTTGAAATATTGTCCAAAAATGTGATTACTGTAACCCACACTCCTCATTTTTACTGAAAATGAAACTGGGTCGGTGGTCCTCAAATTAAGCTACAATCCCTAACATAAATTGTGAGACATCTACGAATTTCGACGATTGATACACACCTCAAGTAAGACATAAGTGCATAAAACGACCATCATATACATTTATCGGAGATATTTCTCAAGCAGATTTAACCTCGACATATTCTTTTGTAGCGGCCTAATACCCAGGCTCTTGGATCAAATTCGAATTTTGGTGCAGTTTGTTTTGATAATCAAAATTTGTGTCTTTTTGTCGCAGTCGAATTCCGAATTTTTGTATGAATTTTGCTTTGTCTGAAATATTTATATAAGGGAATGTAGGTTTTTACGCTATGATTAATTAGGCTGATTTTTTTTAAAATCTTGAAAATCTGGCTACAACTCAGAAAAACCTGTATTCTTTCTACAGATATTTCCGAGTTGTAGCGGATTTAGCAATAAAATAGTAGACAAAATCAGCCTGATTCTTCGTAGCGTGTAAACCTACAATCTTGATAACAAATATATAAGACAAGGGAGAAATTCGCACAAAAATTAGAAATATCAATTCGCGCAAAAGGCCTTAAAAATTGACTAATAAGATGAATGGTACAAACATCCAAGTACTTAAGTTTACTCGATATATTTCTCTGTCTACTCAACAAACTCTTAAAGCCACATAATTACCCTATTATGGTCAAAATTCCAAATAAATAACATGAAAGCTCGTAATGTCAGTAACACTTTCTGAAAATTTCATTCTTTAAAGACAATTAGTAGTGGAGATACGAGTGATTAAAGTTTTGCATTTTTCATGCTAACTGTGTGGCAGCCATATTGTTTGGCCAAACGTCATCGCTTGCATGCATGATTACATAACGTTGTAACGTAACTAGTTTTTGATTAAATAATTGCTTATTTGACCCACTTCCTGTTATTTATAAATGCCGAAATTTTCAGGGTGTGATCAGCAATTACTAATAGTGAACTTGATGTAGATTTTAGAATTTTGACAAAATAGGGTGATTATGCGACTTTAAGTCTACTCGATAAAATCTATAAATCTCTAGGGATTTCTCCTAGTCGATTTCCACAGATATGTTTTACTTGTGGCGTCTATTATTCGTACAAATTTGCAAATTATCTCATTATTTATGACCAAGATTGTAGCTTTAAATTAAAGGTTGGGAAATGTTGTCCAGTAAGTATGGATGGGCTCACATATACTATGACATTTTGTAGTAATGACTAGTACAGCTTGGTCGAATATGTTTACATAACTTGTCTTTAGTGTGTTCACAATATAACGACGCTTTTTGTAACGTGTGACGTATTTGTTTTAAACCAATAGAAATTGTTCATTAGAATGCTTTTATAATGTATAAGAAATATAATACGTGTTATAGAGTTTTTTAAACAATTTATTTTCTTCTCTCGCTGCGAATGCCAAAATAAAGACATTCCATTGGTGGAAATTGACGTCACATTATTGTGACGTCAATTTCTGTCAATGGAATGTCTTCGTTTTGTTTTCTAATACAATTTTACAGAGAAGAAATAGAGTCAACGATCTGTTAAGGGATTACAAAAACAGTAAAGATGCTAGAACAACGTCGTTCCTTTCTTTTCTATTCAAAGAAAAAAATTGTCAAATATCATAAAGGTCAACACAAAAATACTTAATATCCCATGGCAGAAAGTACTAACAGTGGAGGTACTGTTGTGATAGCGAAAAATATACGAAACCCCTTAAAAGATTTGAGAAAAACAATTGTATTTTATAGCACAGAAGCGTTCTGTTTTGCACTGTAGAAACCCACTATAAAGAAGTATTAACTCATTTATAATTAGAGGCATCTGATATAGATCCAAACAACAACAGCGGGTGAAAGCCTACTACTGACAATGCACAGTCCGAATACAGAAAAATAAAGGACTGTATTTAGTAGGCTTTCACACTGTGTAATATTGTCCAAGAGTGCATTTCGTATACACGCATAAAAATTAGTTCTTTTGTGCAGAAGGAACCAATCCATTCTAGTTTCATTTTTTTCTTCGATTGAGTTAAGCTACTTTCTTTAGATCTGCTAAAAAACCTTTTTCGGAACCATATTTTGATATGGCCCAGAAAGGGATAAATATTCGCCACCAATTTCAGATAGCAATACAAAAGGTTCCTCAAATAATGTTGAAATGCAACGGCTCTAATTTTCATCTCACTTACACACTACATTAGTATGTTCCTTTTAGACCTGGTTAATGATGTAAGTCATTAGCTAACTATGGAAACAGTTTCCTGCATGAGATTAAGCACATGCGCGGATTAAGATACAAACTAAATGTGTTAGGAATGCGCAATGCTCTAAAATACCTTCTTAATTCAAACGCTGGAAGTGTTGAACGATTTTAAAAATAAAATTAAGTATTTCCTTTACTGAACTTTCCCAGTTAGCAAAAACATTTTTATAGTCCACAGTAAAGACGCTAGAATAACTTTGGTATTGTGGTTCTAGCGTCTTTACTGCGAAATTCTGACAAATTCTTGTCCACTTCTGGTCACTTCAATTTTATTTTCTTCTTTAGTGGGTCCAAAGTAGGTAATTGAATGAGAACGGCGGAGCAGATCAAAATACGCACTTTGCGATCAGACCAAGAATGCGGGCAAAAAAAGAAGGACACATGGAGTGAATCTCCACACAAAAATAGGTACGTCTTAATCTATGAGTAACATGGAACCAACACAGCCAACGGACGAATTATTAACTTTACAATATTTTATTAATGCTGCAGAACAACAGCAAACTACCTTTAGCCCGAAAATAGTACAAATATTTGGCAGCACAATGGCAGATCTGCCTACAACTCTAGCAGATACAGTAAAAACTTGCTTTTGTAAAGGTTCAAAAGACCTCAATCGAGAAAGAGCCGGTGAGCCGGAGCAACCTTCTTATACAGCACCCTTAGCAACTAATAATCAAAAGGGAAAATAAAGGTTGCTTCTGCTTACCTCAGGGGAAAAAATCCAAAATTGGTACTGGTGCTGAGGAAGAGGAACTAACTGTAGATTGATGAGAAGAAAGATGACGGTGACCGACCAGATTTACCATTTAATGTTATAAATGCTGCTGGAGAATCTGAAGGCAATAATGAAAGCGACGAAGACGTTATAAAAATTTAGAGACAGATTTTTAATTGGAAGGCTAATGTCATAAAATAAAATTAATTCTCAAAGGAAAAAATCAAAGAAAGGCTGTGAACAACTTATCTTGACAAAAGTACAATTCGAGAATTGTTTTCAATCTTACTTAAACATGCTAGATCAAAAGACATTAAGTTCTAAAATTGCAAATCTGAAAGCATCTATGCAAGTAGCTAAACAACTGGATGTTTTAAAAGAATTAAAACCAGGTTCTAAAATCACAAAAGAACAATTGAAACAATGCAATCATTAGCAACAGATGATGAGCTGCACAAATTAACAAATTTTTCAAATGCTTATGGATACTCTAGCTCTAAAACTGAGCTTCAATTACAAGCAGTTAAAAGATAAGGTTCCAGAAAGCTCAAAACTCTTATTTGAAGACGATTTGTCAAAGTGACTCACATCAATTATGACAACAACAACAACAAAGTTGGGAAAATAACACAGCATTACTCAATCACATTCATGCAATGGAATTATCCAAAACAATGGGATATTAAACAGAACACTTGGTTCTCAGCAACGCATATACCAGGTACAAAAACCCTGATGCGGATTTCCAGTCAATGAGTTTCTAGAATTTGAGAAACCAGACGTAGATATGTTTGCATCAAGGACAAATTTCAAATGTCTCCCGGAAACCAGATCCAGACTGTTAAAGTAGTAAATATTCTATAAATTGAAATAAATCATAACCTTTTTGCTTTCCAACCTTCAGCCTCATTCAAAAGGTTTTGAAGACTATCATAATGCTACAGGTGGATGTAGCAATAGTTGTAGCCCAATTGAAGCCCGCACAAGCATGCTTTTCCATGCTAACGAACCTACTGGTATGTCCATCATTGATTTTCAAATCGGGCAACAAAAATTTGTTTCACCCGGGACATACCTCAGCACCACATGGCTCCAGATTTAAAGTTAATGGCGGCTCTTTTATCAACAAACGATATACATCAACCGAACTTGCACCACAAACTACAAACATTCTCCTACACGCATGGAGAGACAGTACAAGAAACAAATATGAGAGAATTCCCAAGAAATGGAAATTGTAATATACTCTTTATGGTCAAAGGAATGACCATCCCCTTGCAGTACATGTAAACACAATGTTAAAGTTTCTTACAGATAGGTTTGAGTCAGGAATTCCTGTAGTTAAGTTAGCAGTACATTAGCATCAGTTGTGGCTATTGATGGTTTTAATGAACTATCACACAATCCACTCATAACCAGGTTTGTTAAAAGGAGTGCACAATCTTAGACCACCAATATCACAATATACTTATACCTCGGACATAAATTTGGTTTTTGAACATCTAAAAACTTTTGATGATAATAATAAATAAGACCTTAGAACTTTGAACCAAACATTAGCAATCGTATTGTTACTACTCCCAGGTCAGAGACGTAACTCTACTGTCTTTATATATTGAATTTATGGATTTACAAAATGATACATGTATAATTTACCAAAAAATATTACTTAAATCCTCAAGACCACATAAAGCTAAAGGTGTGTTTGTGTATAATAAATTTGAACAAGAACCATAGTGCCTTACTACAACAATGATTGATTACATCAAGAGGAGAACATAATTAAAAGCTATTACTGCATCATTGCTTAGTGTTCCACCCAACAAAACTTCTCATCAAGACACGCTCTTTAAATAGATCAAGGAACTCATGCAAAAGTCTCAGGAATACACAATTGCATTTAAACCCCATAGCTGTAGATCAGCATCCACCAGTAAAGGCAAGCTGGTCAAATTTAGATACATTTTTAAAGCATCATTGAACCGCGAAAACACCGGACTCTTTTTACGGTTAATATTATCAAGACCAGACCATACAAATATTTGAACAAATGAAATTTATTTTCAGGACCCAAATCAAAATTGCTACCAGTTATAAGAGCCCTTTCAACTAACCACCAATCATAACTAAAATCATGGTGGCATTGGAGAAGGTTAGATCGATCGTTATAATATATAATATCAAAAAATTGATCTATTTTCCCACCCTTATTTTACAGTATATTCGTTCATTTTCCCCAAAATTCTTGATGGCCCTGTTAATATAAAAATTTGTTGTGGTTTCATAATGTGACAAATCTGTAAGGGCTCGCAAGCACCATATAATACAATTATCATAATAATATTGTACAAGCACATGCATTAACCCTATTATATATGGGGGGGGGGGGGAAAACTCTTTTTACCATATTTCCTGAACAACAAATCGAATAAACTTCTCCTTTGGTGACTTTTAATATTTTTTTATTAGGAACATTTTGGTGTAGTGACAATTGAAAATATTATGCAGAAGGTGTGCTTTCAGGGCTCTCCTCCAGAGTGGCTATGGCAAATTTTCACTTTT
>JAULBZ010001365.1:0-22578 GCA_032360805.1 Neoturris breviconis | reverse complement strand
TTAAGGCAAATCTCCAATAGGCGAATTCGTTCTCGAGAATTCTAAAAGAAGTAATTACATTGGTTGAAAATGATGTCCCCTTTCAGCTGACGTCACTTTCAACCAAGTTTCATTTAGAATTCGCGCGTATGAATTCGAATAGTGGAGATTTGCCTTTAGGGTAGATTTTCATTAGGCGGAAAATTCCACGTGAAAACTAAAAGAAGACATTCGATTGCTAGAAATTGGCGTCACATAATGTGTGACATCAGCTTATGGAAAATCTTATTTTGGCTTTTGTAAGGACATTTACGCTTAACCCTATATATTCTGGACTTTCTGGGGCTCCCCAATTTTATTTTTTTTTAAAGGGGAGAGAGGGAAGGTGGCGGATTACGCCCTTCCCTCCATAACTTTTGGACGACTAATGGGATTGAGATGAAACTTTGTAGAGTTATAATAACAAAATAGTGCTAAATATTTTTTGCTGAAGTCAGCATTTTTCTGATGACGTCACCACAATTAATTTTAAATGGCTCATTGTCTTTAAAAACTGTACAAAAGTAATTATTAGTATATCACATGACTCCTTTCTTTATGTCATTTTATTCACCTTATTATTTAGTGCACACCGTAAAAAACCGACTTCGGTGCCGTATTTTCCTATATATATACTATGTATAATAATAGAAGTCCTTATGGAAACCAAACTCGTCCCTAGGCCCTTTTGAGTCAAAAAGGGCTGAGGACGAGCTTGTAGGGGAACGTATTCGGTAGTTTTCCACACTATGTCCTGCCGGCACGAGACATCGTAACAACGTCCTAACAACGTCAAAATGACGTCGCGACGTCGTTTTGACGTTGTTACAACGTTGTTACGACTATGTGTAACTACTGGGTGGCATCAACATAACTACTACTTTATAACCAATTGTCGAATAAACGTGTAGAAAACATAAATAAGTTAGTGTGACCATAGATGTCTGTACTACATAGAATCATTATCTCAAAACTTTGGCAGGTATATTTACCTTTATTCGTTAGGTTTTACCATTGTTGTTGTGATAAGCTTTTTCAAATTTTTTCAATCTCATGGTAGTACGAACATGTTACGTAGTTTACCTGATAACTTAAATATATTTATTCTGTGAAACAATTCATTATTTGTATAGACACCAGAGATATATTAATTGGAGCAAGGAAGTTGAAAAAGGGGAAGGAATAACAACTTTATATGTTCTATTGAAATAGGCCTTTTTGTGTTGCGTTGTATTGTCCTAAAATTCAAATTTGCCTGTGCGCGCTCTTAGCTATACTGTGGAATATCTTTATTAAGAATTATTTGAAAAGACTGTCGTAGTTTTATGACTTATATTAATTTATTGCATAAATTAAAAATTGCGAAACTGCAGATGGTGACTATTATCGTGTTAACAATTAGTTATCATTTTTAAGTTATCAAGTTGTCCTTTTCAGCCATGGCACTTACGTTAACATCTGTCTAATTCAGATAACTCATTATTTCGAACTTCGTTTATTTTGAGAATATTTTTTGGTCCTCCTCGGAGTTTGGATTTGTGGTAAAATACATTCAATATTTTGAACATTTTCTGTATATACATACCTGCGGGGGGTTGCAGATTTTTAAAAATCTTCGATTAGGGGGTATCATTACCTGAACTTTTAGGTGGGGTTGAGCCATTTAGGGGGTGGGGGGAATTTGTTTTAGGCAGGTGAGGGGAGAGGTTGCAACATATTGTTGTCACATGAGTTTCAGTAAATACCTAAGAGAAAAATCTAATTCGTTAGCAACTTCCATGAACTTTAAAGAACTATTTATCATTTCTGTACACCTTGGTCTCTTGAGTATTTGAATTAGTAGTTGTTGACAGTATACCTATCTTTGGAATTTGAAAATGTTGGCAAGTATGTACACATGACTGATAAATTTGTATCTTATTTAATGGTAGGCTTTTTTCTTCTAGGTATATACTGTAGGTAGTTGTAAATATATAAGGATATATTTTATGTTTTGTGTTGAATATTGAAAGCAACATGATAGTTAATATTGTTGCCATGATTTTTACTAAATTAATCTACACATGGAACACCGTCGCCAATCGAATGTATTAGTAATATTGTATGATTTGTTTTAATTTGTGTTAAAATGCTTTTGTTATTATGTGTTGGTATGTGAAAAGATTATGAATGGATAAAAATGGTCTACTGTACTGTTGTTATTAGCTATATAACTTTACGATTATGGTTGATTAAAGAACAGATAAATATTTTCAGGAAATGCAAATTAATTACTAAAAATGTCAGAGCATCGAAATGAGTGATCCCTCTGCTAAAAAACTGTGAAAAAATACGATATCAATTCATTATAAATATTACAAATATTCCTATTCCATTTGAAAATCCTCCGCATGGGTAAATGTTTGCGGTCTAGGCTCAATAACTAGAAATTTAAGTATAATCTAGGAGCCATATCCAAAATTCGCTTCAAAAAGCAGATAATTTAGCAACTTTAAAGAATTCAAAATCAATAAGTTTCAGAAAAATTAATCTACGAAGAAGAGTGTTGAGTCAGCGAGCTTGTAATCGATTGGTTTCTTTGGTACGAAGAAATCAATCAATTGCAACATCGTCAATTTAGCACTCTTCCCCTGGGAACGAATTTTGGAGATGGTCCTTTATAGTATATATCAGGATTATGGTTAGTATCAGGGCCTGGTTCTAAAATATTGCCTTTCCATTAATCAGATACCATTTTTTGCTTATTAATCAAGTGTCTCACTTTCTTATTTAAAGATAATTATACAGCATAAGCAGCTATCGCTTTTAGAGCATGCGAATCCGTCTTAATTATGTACATTCAACTGTTATAAAAAATATTCGAAATATATATGTCATTCGAACGTTTACTTATGTTAGAAGAACGATCGTTAAACCTTTATTGAAGTAGTATACATATATATAGTCATAACGCTGATGCTTAAAAGCATACTGTATATTATGGATTTCACAACTCATTAAAAATTATATTTTATGTCTCTATGATAAAAGCCTGGTTCTCATAAATCCCAGATCGTCTGCGATGTAAAGATTGCGATAATCGGCGATTAGGATCGTAGATCATCGGCGATCTTATCAGATATAGTCTGTAATAACTTCTTCTTTACGCAGGGCTCTGTGTACGTTTACGTTAAGTTGCACGTAGTATTATTTTCAAGTGGAAACCCGGCTTTAGGCTTGAGGTTCTCCCCCTTGGCACACTCTGGGAACGAGGTTGGGTATCAATAAACGGCAACCTCGATCTCAGCGCTTCTCTCTTTCTAACCAAAAACGGGAAGATTAAATATCAAGAAAAGAAGCCCTGAGATCAAGGTTGAATAAACGGCAAAAAATAGAATCGGGCGGAAAAAGGCGAATCAGATTAGTCCTCCCCTGTTCCGTTTCACCATCCTAGCTTCTGTATAGTAGAGGAGTTTCAAGCAGCCAAAATATTACAGGAACGCCAAACAACAACCACGTATATGTTGTAAGTGCAGAGTTTTATTCTCTTAATCTCATATGGCTTTTCAAGGTCCTCAACTATGTTGCCAGGGTTTGAGAACGATACGACCTCCTACCCTACTACTGGATCGCGCATCTCTGGAATTCAACAGATATAAGAAATTTAACCCAGCCGTTTCCTATCAGATGTCTCGCATGGTTTATTTCCCGTTGTGTATTTGTCGTTCACTTGACGGCGGTTCCCTATACATACATACGGAACTATTTCCTGGTATGCTCCTCTGGCCGTTTAAAATTTTGCTTGAAACAAAGGTGGTACTACACCCTCTACGCAACCCTTATACGTACTGGTACGATAACTTTTTTTCTGTAATTGTAAAATCATATTTTTTCTTGAATATAAATGTGATATTTGAACTTGAATGTAGATGTATTAACCCTACTTGTTTTCATAACTTCTGAATGAATGGCTATTCGGGCTAGAAATGTTGGCACATTTTCTATAATTTATCTAGGATAATTTTGAAAACTTTGTTTTATGGTAACTACGGGAAATATTGCCATAGCAACCAAATTATTGACAATTATTTTTTCAAAAAATTATTCTTGCTTATCTTTGCTTGAAAAACGTTCTGACAAATTTTGCAGACCAATTTTTCTTCACGTAAAAATGTTTTTACATCATCTTTTAAAAGTAATGAGGTCATCAAAAAAATTAATTGTGCGAAAAGCTTATTATTTATGTGTTGCACTAAATATCTGGACAGTTTAAACATTATTGCATTTTCTCATCAAAAGTTGTAATGGGGAGGGGGTACGTTGTGCCCCTCATCAATTCAGAGCCCCAAAAGCCAGTCCTGAATTGGGTTAATATTATTATTATTATTTTTTTGCTTAAGCATATTTTTTGGTTGGTGTTCTCCCTCATGACTCCTTCTGGGTCAAAAATGTTTTGCTCAAAAAAAATTGCCACAACGTTTATCCAGCAAAAATTAAATTAGCACGGAAATAAAAGTGGGACCCTAAATATAAATGTGGGACCCCAAAAATAAGAGTGGGAGTTAAAAAATTACGTGCTTCACAATGTAATAAAAAAGTATGAAACAGAATTCGAATTTGATGTCCGTAGTGGACAAAGCATGTTCAAGCAGCAAATACGTTTTTGTGTTTCTAGCATCCTTACTGCGGACTTTGAGCAAATTTTATACATTTTTTCATACTTTTTTCAGTTATAGGTTAGGTATAACAGGAAAATATTTGCTTCAGTGCTAAGAATAATTAGAACTAAGCGATATCTCTTCAAACAAGCTTCAAACTCTAAATAAGCGTCTCATTCATGTAAGCGCCCTTCTCCAGATAAGCATCGCCTATTGCCAACAGTATTTTTACCCCCCTTTAAGTGCTTATGATATATATTTAAGTGTGTGACCACGAGATCCACTTCTACAACTATAATCGTGTTTCCCAGTTGTCATGCTCTAATCTGTTGTTTTTCTGATAACTATAATGAAATATGTTTTTATAAATAAAGTTTCACCTGGACTTGACTACCTCATTGGGGGAGAATTCACCAGGTCTCACTCATCTGTAGCCCCATCATCTTTTCCTCATCTCAAACTATGATCTTGTCTGTTATCATTCTACTTTTTTTACATGTAGAGGAAAAATATTTCATACTTATTTGTAGGATCCCAATTTTATTTTTTGGGGTCCTACTTTTAATCAGTGGACCCATATTTATCTTTGGGGTCTTACTTTTAGTTCTTTGGTTCCGTTTTTATGGGTTCCGTCCTACTTCTATAACATACCAAAAGATCTACCTATTTCGTAACAAAAGAAGTAGCTAATACCTTAATAACCAGAATTTTGTTTTATTCAATGTTTTTTGAAATATAAGATCAAAATCATTTTGTTTATAGAATGAAGTCCATTCTTTCCCATTCCATTTCTTGATATCATAACGACCCCAATAATTATACGAGCAAGCCAATTGGTTGTCGGGAGTATTCCATCCAAGTGGGTAAGTTTCTGAGGTAATTTTTGAAACACAATTAGATGTGCTGCACCAAGAGCCACAACCTAAAAGTTAAAACAAAAATCTTTCAAGTTCTAGTAATTGTATTACCTTAAATCACCATGCATCTCAATTGCATTACTAACGTCGAGAGAAGGAAAACCTTCAATCACGTCACCATACTTAAATAATGTTTTTAGAAATGCATAATATGGGGTCGCCAGGCCTCTGGATTCACATCGGCATTCCCCTGTGGAGGAGCACCTTTGGAGACTAATTTTCAGCCTGTTGCCTGCAAATTAGCATCCAAAGATGCTCCTCCACATGGAAATGCCGTCGTGGATTCAGAGGCCTGGGTCTCACATCCTGATTAATAAGGGTAGTGGCCAGATAATATACAGCATATATGAAAGTAAACAAGCACAAACATTCGTCCAAAATCAAGAGTTACTTCACGCTCATTTAATCCATCTGGGAAAATGATGTTAAGCTTATGTTGCCAAAACGATCCTTTCTTATGAACAGAATCGACGTCACCAGCTTGATCTATTAAAAGTAATCAGTCATTCCATATCGCCATTGTGTCCAGATTGATTGAAATGGGCATGAAATGACTGTTGAGGTACATTGTGCTGACCTGAACTGTATTTTGTCTGCAAGACTTGTAATTGTTAAGAAGTCTTTGTACGTGCGCTACCAACGTATTGTTTCTTAAAAGACTGGCACTGTACCAAATAAACTACATTTTTAGAATTACAATTCATGTCTTTTCCTTTAATATTGTAAACTGATTCACCTTCTTTATCTGTAAAGGTTTCTGTCTCCAGTATAAATTTGCATACACCGCAACGTTTGGAGCCACACTTACAAGAACGTCCTTGAGTGTTTTTTTCCAGCAATAGAAACCTTAGCCCTAACAAGCATGTCCTTCAGACGTTTTTACCCTTCCGAAAACCTACAGCAGGTGTGTCTCCAAAAACATTGCGAGAGTTGACAAAATGCGAATCTTATCCAAATAATCTTTTATACGTGCATAAGCAGGATGATAAGTTATATTGAGAGTTAGTTGTCTTAAATATTTGTGATCTAACCAACTTATCATTGTAGCCTCTATTTTTGAGATATCTTTTCAATCTATTACACCTATTATCAAAAAATGAACTCTCAGAGCAAATTCTGTTGAGCCTGATAAGGTCCGATAATATATCTTACCACGCCTAATTGTATTGTAGTGATGGCATCTTGGTAACGATGTAGAATTTTCACTGTAGAACGATGGATATGTTTTTGTACACGAACACACAACTGAAGTACTAGTCAATACAGTATATGTCGCATTATATTTCTTACAGATTGATGTGTCTGTACTTGTGAATCCCAACGAATCAGGTTTACCACCTGTTCGATGAACTATAACTGTTACACAATATATATCCTGTATGATGACTGCAAGAAGTAGCACAGTAATAATAGCATACCACATTTTTGTACTAATGGGTCATCAAGGTCATCTTTTCGGAGATTTTGGTTGGCGCTAATGTACTAGAAAATGTAATGGAAATATCTGATTAGTTACAATTCAGATTGTATTTGAGAGGAACAGAATTCCTACTGTATTTCCCGGAAAAACAACCCTCTCTCTCCATTAGCATTGTTGCTAGTCCTCCTGGCTTTTTGTATATGCACCCTCTATATGTGGCCAGAAGCAGCCACGGAGAGGTGTTCTCTGAAATAAGTTCCATTCAACGATGTCAATTTCGGGATTAATATTAGTATATACATTTCAGAACAGCTCGTTTTCCCAGCTGAACAAGAATCTAGTATAAAGAACAGTTGATATTGCCAGCGAGATAAGACTTTCCTACAGTTTTTCTCAAAGGAACACCTCTTTTTCCCAGTAACCACAGGGATGGCCATCCTAGAACATATCTTATTTCCAGCTAGAGAATTTTTATTTGTAGTATATTTTTCCCAACCTGGAGACTCCAGCTCAGAACAGTTCATTTTCCAGTCAGAGTTTCTCAAAAGCCGATTGATTTCTCAATCGACGAGATACCACCTTTGAACAGCTAATTTCCCCAGCCAGGACGTAAATAGTAGCACAAGAACAGTCAGGTCGAATTTCCAGCCAGTACACCCCTTAGAACACCTATTTTGTAAGAACACCTCTCTTGGCTGCTTTCGTATGGCAACACTTCTTTTTTCCCATACAATATATGTACCAATCTGAAAGAAGATACAAGATAAAAGTGTCACAATCGTTGAAAACAGAATTATATTGGTTGCAGAAGCGGAGAATTTCAAATAAATAACACATCAAACATATTGGATTAAATATTATCCATAACTGATTTAACAATCTTCAAATACACCTTTTCACAAATTAATGAGCACGAGGAGTTGGTTGCTTAAAGTAAAAACAATTTGGAATACAATAACTTTCTGTTTGTGTAGTAACTGAAGTTACTGCAAAAAAAGAAAAAAAAGTTATTGGATTGCAACAAATGTCTACTTTGAGCAACCTACGCCTCGTGCTCATTAATTTGTGAAAAGGTGTATTGGAAGATTGTTAAATAACTATAACTCTATTGTGTGGATCAAGGGTGTCCTTGATTGAATTATTTCGGAAAAACAATAATTCCCAGTGGGATTGATTGATGATTGATAGATCTAATATTAATCTGTTTATTAAATGAGCAAATTAACGATAAAGATAGAGAAGGAAGTGTAATTTAATTATATAAAACTGAACATTATGAACTGACTTTTTTTAATTGAGATTAGAAATACTGAGAAAGCCTTTTATATTTTCTGTTTATATGCTTCTTAATTAGTATTTATACTATGCCCATACGAATTGTTTTCCCTGTTGTGACTTTTTTAGTTGCACAACATAGGATGTCCAATTGTGAAAAAAGCCTGAAAAGCATTGAACTTTCTCAATTATTTTTCAATCTATCAAAAATATACATTTTCAAAGCATGATGGATTTCGGATCCTAATGGGGCAAATTCGTTCGCACGAATTCTAAATGAAGCCATGACGTATCTCTTCCATAAAATACTTTTACCACATTGCTTAGTAAGTTTGATCAATCCACCTACTCGATTATTCCGATTTTATATTCGGGTGTAAAAGTCGTGTAAATTGGCAAATCTTTGGATAACCCTTGGTTAATTATTTGGTATCTAACTTTCGTAAATGAAAATCTTGCTTAGTCAACCTTTTCCTTAGATTGTTATAAACAACCTAATTGAATAATTACTGTATTTCGACGCGAAATGTAATAACCAAGGGGTGCTAAATAATGGGAAGGAGCAGCAAAAATCGGGAAACCATACTGCAGCAGCGGGGGGATTATTTGGAAGATCATTGTTATTGACGGGATGTCAATATATGACCAATGTATAGTGACCAATATTTCCCGCAGCATGTTTCCCCGATAAGGTAGTTTTGACCTATATAGCTACAGCAATAAATTATAGGAGCCATCATTGTAACTTATTATCATGGTTGGTTATAGTGCCTTAAAGCACACAAATCTCCAGCCCTATTGAACTCTAGTTGTTTATTCAGTATTAACTTCCGTTATTAAGTTAACAAGGAAGTATAACCAAAAGTAGCCACCAACATACATATATTTTCGCAGAATAACATATACTTTCGAACTGGAATAACTTATTGGACAATAATTGTCTTGAAAAATATGGATAAATACAGAAATTGTAACCTTTATTCTATTTAAATACTTCAAAACGCTGAATGAATCGATTTAGATAGATGTAGATGGATGTAGATAGCTATTATAAGAGAATTCATTCACTTTAGAAGGATTATATCATTGAAGTAGAAAAGGGAAGGAGATTGAACTCATTTTAAAGCGCATTTAAATCTATTGAAAATATGTATTGCGTCGGCATGCTTTTGATACCCTTTGGCTCATTTCACTGGATTAATTTTGCGCGCTAGTTAAAAATTTCATCAGGTCGTTTGTTTAAATTTCATAAGTTGAAATTTAAGGTTTAAACCGTCAGAAAGAGCTCTCTTTTCATTTCTTCACTTTAGGAGTAGGATAATATTTTCATAGATCTCGCCATTTTCTTTTGGAATTGCTGCTAGATATAAATAAGCAGCAACTGGCACAAAGCCGGAATAAACCTGTTCAAAGTCAGCAAAATAACGTTAGAACAACGTTCTGTGAACGTTGCTTTAACGTTATTTTGCTGACTTTGAACAGGTTTTTACCGACTATATTAAAACTTTAGATATACAATTAATTACTCTAATGTTATAAGACGATTAAATAAGCATTAATATGGATTGTAACCATACCATGAATTTAAGTTATGCTCTTTCCAATACAATTGTACAAAATATGGTATGCAACGTGCTATGTAGCACGGTTCTTGTGGAAAACACAAGGACCAATTGGAGAATAAATGGACACATGTTTCCTATCTTACAACGTAGAATATCCAATGGTGAAAAATTATTCTTCGTCTATTGAATTAAGAAATCTATATTTGTGAATACAGTGATAATTATTGTAACTTTTTAGATAACGGTACTTGCTATTTAACCCTTCATTAGTATGATGTGCACACCCTGAATTTTCAAATTTTGCTGTGAAAGTAACATAACAAAAAATATTATTCAGGAGGTTATAATCTTACATATTTTAAAAATATTATATTTCTATGACTTTTTGACTCCTGAATTAAAAAAATTCCGGAGGTAACCCACCATGCTAACGAAGGTTAATCTAATTTCTAGTCAAAGTTTCCTACTTCTTTATTTGCTTATAAGGCACAAACCAATGTTGCTTAGATTTACAGCATAAAAGGATACCAAATACGGAGTATACATGCGATATAGCTGCAGTTATGTTATCTCTAGTTACAATTTGCAAAACAGTAAGGAATCTCTCTCTATAAGGAAAGCATTTCTTAATAAAAGTACAGTGATTATGAACACAATGTGTAAGAGGCTTGGGCTTACAATTAATGCAAGTTCTAGTATTGCATGATTAGAATGCTTCCTTACTTACGAACTTAGTGACGTACAACACCATAAATACTATCAGGTTAATACAGACAATGCAAAATTCATAGGATATAAGAGGATTCTATGTGCTCCAATTACCATTAGATTCTATCGTGCTTGGCTTTATTTGCGGTATTAGTTTATGAAGAAATTGAGTGAAACAGGAACTAGATTAATCGCACTAATCTTTACAAATTTAGTGTAGTCAATTGTTATATTTATATAAGTGGTAGCTTGCAAACAATTTGTTGCTTGATGCCAAGTATAATAATCCAATCAATTCCAAAATAGTGTTTAGCAAATGAACAAAGAAGTATAACCACAAGCAACAATCAACACTCACAACTTAGAGGATTATCTAGTACTGTTTCGTTCATTCCGGTATTCGAACTGTATATTTCCATATATCGTAATACGCAGTTCGTATGTGGTAATACGCAGTCCATATATGGTAATACACAGTTACTTGGTTTCATATCGATGGGTGCATTTTGTATGTTAATTTCAATCTGGTACATTATACGGAGAATACCAGATATAGAACACATTTTAAGCTATGATCTCCAATTCTTTAAGTATTTTTATTGTTTTTATAATAATTACCTAATGAAATATATTGGTGTGGGCATACAGTTTAATACAAAAAATTAAGACGAGAAGTGTCATTTTAGATGTCATTTTTTAACGGATATTTCGTCTAGCCACTGCTAGACATTATCAACGTATAATTACCTAATGGTTCTTTTAGCAGTTTGGTTTATATAATTTAGTAAAAAAAAGGTATTTTATAATTTAAGAAGTGATCATGCTCACAGCGAAAGCTTACAATTAAATGGATTTGTAATAAACATCTTTTGATAATAATTATAATCATACAAATATCCTATTAATTCAGAACATCCTATAATTTTTATAGAATTCAATATGATCCATATGATTCTTTTAATATATGATATATTCTTGTATTATAGTCCGATGTAAGGATTTTAACTGCGATACTCAGGTTATAAATTGTTTACATGATTTGTCTTGCTCATTTGCTGAAAATCATTATGGAATTGATTGGCTTATTATATTTGACATCAAGCAACCAATCATTTGCAAGTTATTTGACACGTGTTTTCAGTTTTAAATTTAGCTAAATATTCAGCTTTAACTTGGAAAGGTATTAGAAAATTCGAGCAAAAATTCCGAATTTCCACTTAGATAAAAAGCTTTAAATTTTAAGTTGCAAAACCAAAGACACAAGAAATCGATTATGTTCTAGGAAACTTCTAGGAACAGCAGAATTTGTTTACGAAAAAAACTTAGATCCTAAGCCTTAAGTCTACACGATAAATCTCTAGAGACTTGACCTGGTCGTTTTCCGCATTTGGTACAAATAAGAATTTATAACAAAAGGAACCCCATCGGTAAAAGAAAAAAACGCGCTGACAACAGTCGGGGGAATATTGAACCGGATGAAGATCAAGCACGTTTTTTCAGACCAAATTTTTGAATTACTTTAACTCGACTAAATTTGTCAAACGTTGATGATATTGATAACTATAATTGTAGGTAATAATTAACGGTTTTGTTGTGCGGATGATAGTGATGCAAATTTTTATAGTTACTAAAGACACATGACAACAATGGTACTTTACTTTGGCTGACTTCAGGGTTTGTGTAACAGGTCATCGGTTAGGGTATACAACCCCTTACATACATTATGAGACATTTTTTGATTTTTAGCAAGCAATACACACAAGAAGTAATACATAAATACTGAAAATGACCACTAGAAGTCCCTACAATCTTAGACATTAATATAGAGACTTTTTCAAATTTCGACGAGTTTTAATGAAAACGGAAATAAATAGCATCCTGTGGATGAGTGATTTCGGAGCATTGCTTTCGGCTAGAAGGCCTAAAGCGACGCTCAAAGGCTCCTACTCCACTGTAAATATTTGTTCTAAATCCATCTTAATATTAATTTTACCAACAGAAAGAGTAAACCCAGGGGGCAAAAACTTGTCCCAAGTCCGCAATAAAGACGCTAGAACAACGCTTTCAACGTTATTCTAGCGTCTTTACTGCAGAATTTGAACAAGTTTTTGCCAACTGGGAAGTATGAAGATTGGTTGGTTTCCATTAGGCGGTATCATATATGCAAAACCAAATAATAATAGAAATAAATTGCATGTTACTTCAGTTTCTACTTCAGTATATCTTTCTTAGGGTATTACAAAGAAGTTTCTTGCCTAATAAAAAACGAACCAAAGGTTTTATTTATAAATTCCATTAATGTTCATTTTCGCTATCATTATTGCATTTAACCTCGTATTTCCAATATCTCTAGTGGAAACCATTTTAATCCTTGTTTACTCATATAGTACCATTTGCAAAGTGATCTTTATTATATGTGCTAATTAAATACTAATTAAATACTAATTACTAATTAACTTAATACAGCACAAATATGACGATCATGCTGAACTGTCTTTACAAGTGGTAACGTCACTACTCAAAGAATCCTCCAAACATTCCACCGATTCCACTTGCAATTCCATCAGTTATAGATGCTATAAATTATATATAAAAAAATATATCTTAATAGGCAAACACTTGTTCAAAGTACGCAGTAAAGACGCTAGAATAACTTCGTACGATGTTGTTCTATCATCTTTACTGTAAACTTTGGACAAGTTTTTTGTCCATTTTTATATAACAATACGATTCAACAGTAATACAAATTAATTATACAGCGTAAATGATTATCGTGTACCTTCCCAGTCGGCAAAACGTTATTATGCTGACTTTGAACAGGTTTTTTCTAGCTGACCTTGCCGTATATTCAAGTAAATTCCCGTATATAGACTGTGTATTTCCATTTGCGGCAATGCACAGCCTATACGTCGACTCTCGATATCTCGAATACTGACCAATTGTCATCCCGCTAAGCTAAACCCGAAATCTCAAACCTCGAAATCGTGATATCTTTTCGCTATCTCAAACGGTGGGTTTAGCCATATTAAATCCAGATTTGTTTGAACTGTGTATGTCAGGGAGGAGGGGGAGGGGCACAAAGTGCCCGTGACCTTTTAATCCCAAACCGTATATGTTTACGACATGAAACATGTTACAGTTCCAGTATAACTCAGTGCAAACACTGTGGCATAAAAAAGTTGACTTAGTGACGCCACTGGTACCAATAATGACGTCATAATCAACAGAAGGTTTGCGATCCGTAAAAATGTACTATTTGCTCTGAAAAATATGAAATCTGGCCTGCAGTTTTCAAAATAAATGATGTGAAAAATCATAAAATTTCAATACCATATCATTAATACAATAAAAAGTTTAAGTCCCTTTAGCCAAGCTTCTCTCGTTATCCTGAAAGTATGAGGTAAAAGTCCAAAAATCCATTTGTATTTTCTTTGGTTTCATGCCAAAATGGATGTGGGTAAGATAAATTAAGAAAATCAGCTTAAATCAGATTATTTATAGAAATGTAAAGATTCAAGAATTATATAAATGAAAACCGTTTTTACTATATCTCGAACATTTTAAAATCAATTTCAGAGGTTGAGATATCGAGAGTCGACTTTATATAGAATTATGACCTATTCACAAATACAAAACAACTAGGCGTGGGATGCTCGTATAACTTTTTGGAATGCAAAAACTTACTTTTTTGCACTACAATAAGTTCTACGTTGTGGAGCCAACACCTCTTTTCGTGTATTTGTAAGTAGGTCTATACGGGACCGTATGTGGTAGTTTTTCAGACTGTGTCACCTAGATATAACTCATTCACAAGATTGATTGTTTTGCATTCTTTAGCATGTTCCACAAACTTAACATCTGGCGGAAGACGCAGGTTAAGTAGGAACTTTGTACCGTAGTGAAAAGACAGATCAGGTTAGTATTTCGGTGCTTTCTCTGTCGACATATCGACCAGGAAATGCGGCTAAATATTTCTTAAAAAGAGTAGAAGTCCAGAAGAGTTCGCCACTAAGCTTTTTCCTTCATGTTGAAAAATATGTCTATTACAAATACATGGAAAGGAGGTGTTTGTTGCACAAAGTAGAAACTTGTTGCAATGCAGTAATTTCCTTTTTGTGCAGTGACATTTTATTTTGTGGATCTATCTTCCAAATACAGTTTTCCAAGTCTACCACAATTTATCTTTCGTTTCTTATGTAAGTGAATTTACTTTTTTTAAGCCAGGAAAGAAAATGCAATAAAATTATTTAAGCTTTAGCTGATCCTGGTCAACGGATATGGATATAATGTATTATGAAATATACACTTACATTCCACTAGATTTTCCACTGCATTTTCAACTACACCGTTAATTATGCGAGGTGTTCTTCCTCCACGTCTACCTTGTGGTTGTTGTATATAGCTAGGATTCAAGATAACAGATGGTTGTGCGCTTGGTTGATATAAGACAGTATTATTATTTGGTTGAATTATTTGTACGGAACTCTGCTGATTTGGTGTAGAAAAAACCATATGTTGAGTCTGTTGTTGTACGACAGGGTGTGGAAGGTATTGTTGAACAGGTTGTGGTGGGTATTGTGCGACCGGTTGAGGAGCGTATTGTTGGGCTGGTTGTTGATCGTATTGTTGGATAGGTTGTGGAGTGTATTGTGGAGGTGGATCATGCTGATTTGATGGAACTACATAAGGATTGTTAATTACTGGGGGTGGTTCGGGTGCGGTAGAAGGTTGACGATGGACATTTCTTCTTTCGGCAGCCTTTTTTGCCTTACTTCTAGAACAGACAATAAAGAAGGATACATATATAGCCAAAATCTCATCTCTTGGACACGGCGTTTTTTGAATTCCTCAAACTATTATCTTGGTTCGTTAAATAGAAATCCCTTAAATTACCCCAGTTTCTCTGAAACTCTTTTAGTCCTTTGAGAGTTCGGACTATCTAGGGTCAACTGTATAATCAGTACCAATCATCTCCCCTTAATTTTCATAACCATATCTTTTACAAAGAAACACACACAAATTTACTGCAAGGTGAAAAAACCAAGACAAACAAATATTCCAAGCCTCATAAAAAGATTAATAAGGCAAAAACAAATGTAAAAGGTTGTAGGCACAAAATTGAAAAATTATAAACACTCTAGAAATTTCAATAGCAGTCAATAAGGAGACAAAGTCCATGTTACATGAAAAACTATAAAAGTGTGAAACAAATACTCGGTAAGTTATAACTAATTTCGTATATACTTGTAGATTTTTCATTTTATTAACGTTGATTTTTATTATGTGTAAAATTCATAAAAGAAGCCAAAGGAAAATATTCCATTGGTAGATATTTCAATTCTACCAATCGAATGTCTTCATGAAATTTTACGCTTAATGGACACCAACCTTTAAGATGGCAGAAATAAATATTTTATTGTGAATTTAAACCATCCGGCAAAAACCATTTCAAAGTCAGCAAAATAACGTTAGAATAACGTTCAAATAACGTTGTTCTAACGTTATTTTACTGTCTTTGAACGGGTTTTTGCCGACTGGTGAAGTATCTCATACCTTTTACAACAACAATAAACCATTATAATAAGTAGAATAACAACCACACCACCAACAGCTCCACCAATAGCAGTTGTTGTTGATGATGATGATGATGATGATGGCTTTAATGTTGGTTTAGGTAGATCTTTTACGTTATCTTAATAGAAAAGACACAACTTAAAGAGAGCATTCCTGAGAATAATATCCTTATTATTCATTTTGGAAAAAAAGATTCTGAATATATGTACATTTTTATTTTTAAATGAAGATGCAGAGTTGGATTTACATAATTTCTAGTCCATTAAAAAAAAATTCTTTAGCCCTTCGTTAGTATGGTGGGGTAACCCCGGATATTTTTTAATTCACGGGAAGGTATTAGAAGATTCAGGGGGTAAAAAGTCCCAAAAGCATAATGCAGATTTTTAAAGTATGTAAGAAAATAACCTCCTGAAAAATAACTTTTGTTATGTTACTTTCACAGCAAAATGTAAAAATTCAGGGGGTCCACACCATACTAATGAAGAGTCATATAGATAAATAAAACACGGATAGTTTTAAGTGTCCCTTATGAATTCCTATTTATAGCTGTGTATAATACCCGACTACTTATTCTTTGGAAATATTGCAATTTAAAGAAATTAGTGCATCAAATTGAATGGATTGGGCAGTAAGAAATTAGACTCTAGGAAAGAGGCAATAAGATCTTGGGATAGTGGCAATAGACAGTAAAATTTTTTTCGGAATTTCGGATTAATTGTTTTGCCATTTTCCAACATGTCAATAAAACTCCGGTATGAACATTAAAATACCTACCTAAAAATTCAAACAGAATCAAAAAAAGCTTTCGTAGAAAGAACTCTTTTACTTAAGATTTTAAGAAGGTACGGCCTTTATAGAAAATTAACCATTTAAAATTAATTTTGATGTCGTCATCACAAAAATGTTGACTAAAAATTTATTAACTTGTTCCTTTTACAATAGACTATGAGTCTGCAAATTTTCATCTCAATCCTATCAGTCGTTCAAAAGTTATGGAGGACGTTGCGGATTCCGCCCCCAGCTATTTGTTATTAATTTGTTCCTTTTACAATAGACTATAAGTCTGCAAAGTTTCATTTTCATCCTATCAGTCGCTCAAAAGTTATTCCCCCCCAGCTTTAAAGAGTCCCAAAAGGTTTAGAATATATAGAGTTAACATAGTTACTGGGTTTGTAACCAG
Source organism: Neoturris breviconis (assembly GCA_032360805.1). Taxonomy (NCBI): domain Eukaryota; kingdom Metazoa; phylum Cnidaria; class Hydrozoa; order Anthoathecata; family Pandeidae; genus Neoturris; species Neoturris breviconis. The sequence continues at coordinate 5,284 of JAULBZ010001365.1, read as the reverse complement.
AACATTGTAAAATACCTAAATTATCGTCCGAGAATCCATTTTTAAAATTATATGTAATTCATTATATTATATGTAATCTGACTGAGGTTCATGTTATACATATTAACCTAGCAAAAATTATTGTGAAATAATGTTTTGGCGGTTTACATATGATTTCCCCATGTAGAAATAGGTGGTCTCGGGTTTTGACCAATATTCTTTGACCTGTTTACGCAATGAAGCTGAATTTTTCACAATTTGTGTCTCGGAATCCGCAAACTGGCCTGAATATGGTTAAAGCGCATTTGAGTGGAGTATCAATTCTAGTTTCTGCAGAGAGATTTGAACTCCGGAAGCACTGATAAAAACCAAAGGTGTCTGTCAACTACACCATCGCCGCTAAAATGCAAAAGGTTCTAAAATATTTACTTACACGTTTGAATACCATCAGCAGATGCCAAGAAGCAAGAAAGTTTTTTGCTATTGCAATATGCAGTTATTAAGAACAAATGACCTGTGTAAGCCTTTACTGCTGTCTTCGGAGATGACAGATCCCACTAAATATAATAAATGAGTCTGGAGTAAAAGCATATTAAACGATTGTTTATTTTTCACAAAATGGCTGTATAATACAACTTTTTTTATTCATTTTCATAACCAAATTTCATAACCAATTTCACCTATTATTATTTATTCAGTATCATAGTTTTGCAAAACTGATTCATCTAATGCACATCTTGCCAGGGACATGTTATATTCGTTCAATAAAATATTGTAAAATCGTGGCCATAACGTAGTATAAATAGCAGAATAACAAAACCATATATGGCCATACACAGTCCGACTTTTACAGGACCGTATTTAGTAGGCTTTTACGCTGTGAATGTCGTCATACTCAGCACAGCATAAAAGTATGCCAAATATGACAATACAAAGTCTTAATACGGATATATACATGACTGTATTCGGTAGTTTTTCACGCTTTGCAGTTAAAGACAATTTTCAATACAAGTACTATAGGATTTGAAATTTTGAACTGTTACATTTTTAGTAGTTGGTGATTTTCAAGTGAGATTCGGCTTCTTGTTATTGTGTGTTAATTAGAGAACGAACTGTTGAAGTTGAATATAAAAAAACATGACGTTAAATGAATTTATCTTCTATGCACTACATATACTCATCGAGAAAGGCAGAGGGCTGAAAATAGTCTAGCTGATTTGAACAGCAACATGCGAAAAGACCATCTAGTAATGCGTGGCGAGGTTCCATATAATAGTTTAAACTAGTACTTGCAAGAATGTTATTTTACATTGTTTTATTTTCAGTAAAATAATCAGTCATGCTAACCATTGACGTACGTTTAGAGTAATTTATTACTTGACTTTATATTGAAGCGTCAAGTATGGTTCGTCATGTCTCCCTATTGGTACTATGTATTGTGGACTATATACGGGAATATACAGTGCATATAATGAGACCTCTGTGGCGTGTAAGACTAATGAATACGGACCGGTATAACTCCGTATTCTGAACGTGTATTGTCACATATATCACACTGTGCTAATATCAAAGAACATATATCGTATTAGGTTTGGGTATAATTAAGATATGCTCAATATTACAAATTAAATTATACCTTGAACCAGAAGCCAGTATTACTCGATGTTTCTTGAAATATAAGATCAAAATCATTTTGTCTATAGAATGAAGTCCATTCTTTTCCGTCCCATTTCTTGATATCATAACGACCCCAAGAATTATATGAGCAAGCGAATGCTTGGGATTGAATATTCCAACCAAATGAGTTAGTGTTTGTGGTAATATTTGATACACAATTTGATGAACATTTTCCACAACCTAAATGTTAAAAGGTTAAACCCATCATTTCATGAGAAAAATAGAAACATATTGATTACCAAATACACATCTGTCAATAGGGTATAAATTGATACACTGTGACTGAACATGTTGCAGCTTAACCTTATTAGGCCTGGAGGTGGGTTGGAAACCACCCGCGAATCTCTGCAACCACTTGGCAAAATAAGCAGGAAGTTTTAGACTATGTATTTTATTGGTCAATTAAAAATGAAAAAGCAATTCCCAATTGGCATTTGTGTCAACATGGTAACTAAGTTTGGAGCAGGTGGTAAGTAACTTTTCCCAATTTTTCGAAAAAAAATATGCATTTGTGCTATTTTTCCATACTAAAAATTATTTTTCCAAAGAAAACAAAAACGATCAGTTTGTTATAAAGAACTAAGTTAGCTAACTGGATCTAAAAACAGACTTTAAAAATTATTTCTGGAACTGGAGTAATCAGCTAACACATTAAAGAAAAAATCGATAAAAATGTCATACCGCCATGAGTTTCTGACGACGTCACAGCAAAACTGATAACGTCAGCAGAAAAATGTTTATACCAAAGTGTTTTTTGTAATGGGTTTCCATTATGCCAAGTTTTAGGTTTGTAGCATATCCTCATCAAAAATAATAAAGAGGTGTGTGAGTGGAATCCTCCACTCCAGACTTAAACTAGTAAAACAAACACAGGTCAAATAGGGTTGAACCATTTCAGAACTTTTGTAATCTCAAAGACTAGAAGAACAGATGTATCAGTTAGTATAAATGACTATCCGATGAAACGAAATATTTACTCCAGAGTGAAGCATCTATACAATGAATAAACTCATATCCCATTCGTCCCAAGTATAATAAGTTTTTAAGTAAAAGGTCGATGTAAGGTTGATATCTGTAAAATGTCATTAGTTGAATTGAAATTTAATGATTGCGAACAGGATTTATTTGTATCTTATAATTGAAAAGGGAAATTTTGCATTTCATCATCATTTAATCTACTTTGGTGGGTTCAAAAGATATTTTGAGAAGAAGTAGATGCTTCAAAGAAAACTGATAATGCCTATTTATATTTACAAGTATTGAAACTGTCAGATAATTTCCCGCCCTGTAAATTTAAATGACAAAAAAAGTTTTAAAAACGTCAAAATGACAGAAAAAAAATCGTTTTCTACTACAGATAATTCTTTGAGACATGGACTTCATAGTTTCCTCTGATTATTGAATGTTGTTGAAATTAGGTATCAGATGAACAAAGAATCAAAGTGGAGGAGGAATGTTTTAGCATTGCTCTGACTCAAAAACACCCTTCCTCTATAGTGATCCAATTTCAAAAGCATTCGAGGTTGGTAGTTAGATTATCTGTAAGCTATTCATTAATATTAAATATTTTAGAATGTTGATTATTCCAGATCGCTTGTGTGTTTGCATTAATTGCTTTTTAAAATTAATCTGCATTTTGTATATTTGTATTTTGCAAGTAGATTTGGCAGAAACATGATCATGAATCTGAAACTTGTTGAAGTTTCGTCATATGAGTATATTTGTCTAGCCTTATCTACTCTAAGGAAAGTACAGTTTTCAATACTATTACCATTAACAGAGAGGAAAAAGAGAAAGTTATTTTTAAATGCCCTATAATTTGACACAATGTTGTGCATTTTGAGATTCAATATACCGAATGTATATGCTGGTGAATGCCTTCACCACTGCTCAAAATAAAACGTGCTCCCTAAATGTTATCTCAGTTGTGAAAAAATCCTGTATTCCTATGGTAAATTTAGCAATTGCTTGTAAACAGAACCACCTATAAAATTAGTGTTGATATATTTAATATTATATTTTACATGTTGCAGTCGTGAGAGGTTAATTTACGCTAACAAAATCAATTTGAAAATTGATAGTTCATAATATGTATGTCATAGGAGAAAATAAAACTTACCAAGATTTTCCGCGTTGCTATGATGGCATGCTGGCAACGATGTAGAAGTTATACTGTAAAACGATGGATTTGTTTCTGTACATGTGCATGCAACTCTCGTATCAGTCAATGTGACAAACGTTGCTTTATATTCCTTACAAATTGATTTGTCTGTACCTGTAAATCCCAGTATATCTGGTTTATTCTTTGCTCGTATAACTATAACGTTTATACATTGGATATCTGTTATGATTACTGTTAGAAGCAATGCAAAAAAAACAATATGCGTCATCCTTGTAGAAATTGATCTTCAAGGTAATCCTTTGTTTGGTGCTAATCTATAAGATAAAAGTAATATGGAGATATATCTTTAGTTACTACCCAGATCGAACTTGGAATCACAACAGCTTAATGCCTTTGGTAGGAAAATGGCTCTGTCTATTTATCGCAAGTTCTCCTTGTTTTTATGTATGGACTCGCTATAATTTGCACCAATTCTCTTCCTGCAAATGTTTTGAATTATCTGAAAGGGAACATTGTTGACACATAATGTTATTATTGAAAAAGAGCGGAGAATGTCCAAGTAAATACTACATTTTGATGTAGAGAATAATGAAATACGTAATTGATTTAATACTCTTCCAATTGGTTGGGTTCTTTGGGGGAGCCATACAATTATAAGTTTATCGAGATAGCGCTCTTCTACTTTCAGGAAAAACAAAACGTTTTCAAAACATATACATAAATCCTGCGTCTTGTTGCGCTGGCGACGTTTAATTAATTCCTCTTTAATGTAATTAAAAACTGATTTTCAACGTTGATTTTATGTTGCGTAACAGAAGTAACAACAACGCCGTAACGTTGTTTGTATACAAGTCATCATTGATTGATCTATATTAATCTGTCGTTAGCTGAAAAGAGCGAATGAGCGATAAAGGTAGAAAAGGACGTGTAAAAATGATTGTGAATTCAAAATAAAAATACTTCTCTTAAGAACACAAGTTATTGCAAAATAATGAATCATCGATATGAACATGTAGGAAGCATTTAATTTTGTATCGGTATATATGGGATTTTCCTATGCAGAAATAATTGGCCTCCGGTTATGACATATATTGTTTGATTCGCTAGCGTAATCAAGCTGAAATTTACACAGTGTGTGCCTATTGGATAGGTGAAAAAAGTCAGAAACTTTCAATGACATTGCTTTAATGCAGAAGCAGCCAATAAGAGGTGTTCTTATTCTCTAGCTGGTCTCCATTTCAGTATTTTAACTAGCATACGCGTGTATCTCAGAACGGCTCGTTTCCTTAGCTAGAGAAGAATCAAGTGTAAGAACAGTAAGTATTCCCGACATAACATACAAATAACATTTGGAAGGAGGAGATAACATTTTATCCCTACCTTCGACGAGCGATACAAATAAACAGCTTCGCTGGCTTCCCGTTCGGGTCGCCATTTTGAAATTCTTGTCTCGCTTATTTTTTTCTCGCTACTATCACCTGCAAAAAATACCTGAACAAGCAGGGC